>APFE030053342.1:20990-37733 GCA_000404065.3 Pinus taeda | reverse complement strand
CAGTATTAGCAAATCAATAACTTTTTCATTTCCATAATCATATTCATATACACGACGTCAGTTAAGGGAACCCGCGTGTACACGCAACTTTGTTTAATCCAACTAGCGTATATCCAGCAAACTTATGATTCAGTTAATTCATAATATGTTGATTTTTAATTAGTGCATTAGAACTTCATTAACCATATAAATAGTAACCAGGTGCAGTAAAAATAGAATAGATCATCACACATAAGACACACACATGAACACCATGATATAAGGTGGAAACCCAATGCAGGACAAAAACCACCTGCTGTTGTCTTCCTCTTTAATATAAGAAAAACATGTTTACAATCTTGTAGTAGTGTAGACTCATACCAATACGTAGTCACCCACCTGTAGAAGGCTACAACCTCCTCTTTTTCTACAGCTACAACTGGAAGGGAGCTACAACCCCCTAGCTCTTGTATTAGCTGATATGTTTACTAGTACGTAGGCGATAGCCTATTGAAGGCTCCAACCTTCACTCATTTTCTAGCTGATACTAGAAGGGATCTCCAACCCCTTGGCTCTTGTACTAGCCTATATGTTTAGCAGTACGTAGGTGCAGGCCTAGTGAAGGTTGTGACCTTCTCTCTTCCTTTAGGGACCATGTTTCATAAATTTTCATACTAGATACTCCTAAAGCACAACACCATAATCTGAACGCCACATTTTATCCAATTTTCATACTAGACCCATCAACAACACTGAAGCACAAAATCAATCACCAGTACAATACAACCATCAACTACACCTACATCATCAATCTTTGAATCACCCAACACCGAATCACTAAAACCCTGTCAACAAAACATAGTCACCAGAACACAGAAGTTTGCAACAACAATCAGATCCAACTACAACTTCAAATATCATACTTCATACTATATACGTGACTCTCGTGAGACAAACCGGTGTCTATATTCACTTTTACCAAAGCTAACCCACGTACAGATCTGCAAATATTTATTCATAACTTTGCAGCTATGCCAAACATCAATCATGCCCAGATCATAACATTTACACAATAAAACATACACCAATAATTCAGATCTAGTCTATCCATGATCAAACCACATAATGATAATACATTCCAAGCCTTATGATCCCGATCCATCATCCATCATCAACCACATAAGTGCATCCTTGGTTTAGATCAAGAAAAGCATCAAAAAAGCATAACCAGCATACTAGATCTCACACTTCATCAGATTTTCAATCCTTGCACACTTCATCTTTGGCCTAATGATCTTCTTCTCCTTACATAGGCTTATGCCTCTCTCAATACCATGGTCTAAAACCACGTAGGACCGATACCTTGGACCCAATATGTGGGGTCAATACCTCAGATCAAATACCATGGACCAATACCAAAATACCATGGTCCAAATACCACAGACCAAAACTTAGTTTTCCAACATGTACGCACCTTTCCTTCTGTGAAAATGCATGTGTATGTTATACACACCTTTGTATATAGTGAACCTGCATGTATACACGACTTGGTATATAGTGAACCTGTGTATACCTTTTCGTATACACGACTTTGTATATAGTGAAACTGCATGTATACACGACTTGGTCAATGGTGAACCTGCATATACCTTTATTTCTTCATTCTTTTTGTTTACCTGTTATACTGTGATCTTTCATCTGAGAGACTTACCATTAAGGACAACACTTGTGTCATACCTGTATCATAATGCCAACAGTGACCTAGGAAAACTATCATGACTTTTGTTTTGAGCATAAGATTTAACATTCATAAGAAGTTTTGAAAAGAAGACGGCTTGTAGTTTTCTATATATCAGTTTCAAGTACTAAGGTGGCAACAATGACATGTGGCGCTTTGCACAATTTCTCTCTACTGAACTAGGCTATAATTAGGTCAGCGTGGGAGATTAGGGATAACTATTCCTTGGATAATCTAATCTTGATCAGAATTGTTGGGTTACAAAGAGGACTCAAAGGGCTATTGCAAGATGTTATTTTAGATATTCGAGATCCACAGTTACAGAGATACAACAAATTCAATATCAAACTCTTACAAAGTGAAAAAATGTGTGTATTTTTTCTTTTTTAATTTTGCATAAGATTGGTTTGAAAAAATACTTTGAAGGAATTCAAAGGGAATAGTGAAGAATTATTAGCATTAATTGATGCCCTGAAAAACGAAAATGGAAACACTTACTAAGAAACCTGAAAGCTCTAGCATGACTCGTGAAGAAGAGGAAGAAATGCAACATGATATGTCAAAATTACAAGACCAAGTACAACAAATTTCACTCTCACAAAAGGTAACTGAGGCTAATATGGATGGCATGGAAGCTAAGATGAATGGCATGGATGCTAAGATGGAAGAATCGAAGATAAATTTGAATAATTTGCTACAAGAAATGGTTACTAATGGTGAAAGGGTAGTAAAGGAAACTCATGATGAGAACAAAAGAAATGTTAATCATGATTTCATAGACTCTAATGTTGTATTGAAGACCCACCATGTTCCAAAAATTTATATGAGGAAGTTTGATGGCAAGGATCGCGGAGCATCGATACTAGATGGAGCAATTTATTGATCTCCATAATGTGCAAAACACTCGAAAGGTACGTATTGTAACTTTATATTTGGAACCAAATCAGTTTGTATGGTATCAATGGCTTCTCTCTCGTAAACAAATTTTCACTTGGGCAATTTTTACGGAAGAGATGTACCACATTAGGAGGATAAAAAAAGAAACACCTTTTTTAGCCAATTGATAAATCTCAAACAGAAGGGTTCAATGATGGAGCACGTTGAGGACTTCCAAAAATTGAACATAAGGGTAAAATATATTCCAGAGGAGCATAGGATTGATGAGTTCATAGGGAATTTAAAGGATAATATCCAACATGAGGTTCACCTTTGGGAACTTGATTCATTAGAGAAGGCATTCAGGTTAGCAAGAAAAATGGAAAGAAAAATTATGGAAACTAGGAATCCTAACACTCACAACTATAAATATGGAAGTGTTGTTGCCCCTAGACTTCCACAACGTATAAGGTTTAGAACACAAAAATTGGAAGAAAAAAGAGCAAAAGGGAATTTTTATAGATATGATAGCAAATACACTAAAGCTCATAACTGTGCTGAGAAGAAATTAGTCTACATATATTGTGAAGAGGAGGATGAAAAGGAATAAGAAATGTCAAAAGAAGAGCATATACTCTAGGAACAAACCCTACATAAAGAAGAAATGAATCTAACCATATCTTGTAATGCATTGGCTAGAATTATCACTCATCAAACTATCAAGATAGAAGCACATATTAAGAAGAAAAAGGTAATAGTGTTAATTGATTCAGGAATTACCCATAATTTTATTCATTGTAAGATAGCCAAGGAATTGAATTGCTTCATGTTTCCAGCACTAGAGTGTCAAGTGATGGTTGCAAGTGGAAGAACCATAAATTACTATGGAAAGTGCCCTAATATCAAGCTATCCATGGGATAATATGTATTGAATATCCCAATGATTTCCATTCCAATGGGTGGTGTTGATGTTCTACTAGGAGTCCAATGGATATAACGCTTGGGTACAATAGATTTTAATTTTCAAGAACTTTTCATGAAATTTTGTGTAGAAGGAAAGGAATTTGAAATAAGGGGTATTATAGAGAAACCGGGAAAGATAATCAACTCTAACGGCATGAAAAAGATTCTAAAGAAGGAAGAACGAGGTGTAATTGCATAATTATGTTCACTTGAAGTTCCCAGATCAAAATCATCTATTGCTCTAGATCTCCAAAAATTCTTGTACAATCATTCCAAGGTATTTGAGACTCTCAAAGGCCTTCCACCTATTCGTGATCATGATCATGCTATTCATGTGAGTCCAGGAAGTGTTCCTCCAAACATCATTCTGTACAGATATCCTTATACCCAAAAGAGTGAAATTGAACGTATGGTTGTAGAAATGGTAGAGGCTGGTATAATTCTGAAACCTAGTAAAAGTTATTTCTCTTCTCTAGTATTATTGGTGCACAAGAAGTATGGATCATGGTGCATGTGTCTAAATTATAGGGAGCTCAACAAGCTCACTATTAAAGATAAATTTCCCATTCCTGTCATTGATAAATTATTGGATCAATTTCATGGATCAATTCACTTGACCAAGTTGGATCTTCATTCCAGAAACAGAATGAAGACTGAAGACATTCCAGAAACAACACTTAGAACTCATGAGGGTCATTATTAATTTTTCGTCATGAGTTTTGGCCTTACCAATGCACCTTCTACATTTTAAGATTTGATGAATTCCATTTTCAAACCCTTCTTCAAAAAAATTGTGTTATTATTTTTTGATGATATAGTAATCTATAGAAAGTCTTGGAAGGATCATGTTGAACATGTTGACAAGGTTCTCAAACTATTGGAGGAGAAACAATTATATGCAAAAAACTCAAAATATTTGTTTGGAGTACAAGAGGTGGAATATCTGGGTCATATTGTATCTAATGAAGTTGTTAAGGTAGGCCCTACGAAAATTAAATCCATTAAGGAATAGAAAATCCCCACATCCATAAAGCATCTCTGAGGATTTCTCGGGTTAACAGGGTATTATTGCAAGTTTGTTAATAATTGTGGGAGAATAGAAGCACCTCTAATACCATTATTGAAGAAAGATGATTTTTTTATGGACTCCAGAAGCAACAAAGGCCTTCGAACATCTTAAAGAGGTAATGTGCCAAGAATCGATCTAGCTATGTTGGAATTCACAAAACCCTTTATTGTGGAATGTGATGCTTTAGGAAATGGAATTGGTGTTTTTTAATGCAAGATGAAAGACACATTTCTTTCGAAAGTCATCCAATGAAAGAAATTTTTTTACACAAAGCTATTTATGAGAAGGAATTGTTGGCAATACTACATGCATTTATGAAATGGCGACCCTACCTAATGGGAACACAGTTCAAGGTAAAAACAGATCATGATAGTCTTAAATACTTTTTAGAACAAATATTATCCTCTTAAGAGAAACAATAATGGGTCAAAAAAATGTTGGGTTATGACTTTGAACTCATCTACAAAAAAGGGAAGCATAATGTTGTGGCATATGCACTGTCAAGAAAGGATGAGGATGTGGAAGCATTGTTGTGTGCCATTTCTATTATCCAACCAGATTGGATAAATGAAGCAAGGGATGAATGGAAAAATGACAAAGAAGTGTGGGCACTCATTGAAAAGCTACAACAAGATCCCAGTACGTCTGATACATTTAGCTAGAAAAATTATTCATTATGGTACAAATATTGCTTATACCTATGTAAGAATTCCCAACTCAAACAAAAGATTCTTATGGAATTGCACACTTCTCCCTTAGGAGGGCACACGGGATTTTTAAAAACTTACCACGGTGTTAAGAAGGATTTTTTTTGGATTGCCTTAAATCGGATATTCAAAAGTTTGTGGTGGAATGTCTGGTTTGCCAACAAAATAAATTTGCAACAGTTAGGACCCTGGGTCTATTACAACCTTTATCCATTCGAAGCCTATGTTGGGAGGAGGTTTCAATGGATTTTATTATAGGTTTACCCAAGTCCGAAGGAAAGAGTGTCATCATGGTGGTAGTTGATAGACTTACATAGTATGCGCACTTTTGTGCATTATCATATCAATTTAAAGCCAGTACAGTTTCGATTGTATTTATGGAAACAATTCAAAAGCTACATGGAAAACCAAAGACTATTGTAAGTGACAAAGATCCCATTTTTATTGGAAATTTTTGGACATAATTATTTTCTTGTCTCTGTACTTAGTTAGATCATATCTCATCTTATCATCATCAATCTAATGGGAAAATTGAGATAATAAACAAATTTTTGGAAGGATATATTCATTTCTTTTCATCTGATAAACAGACACAATGGGGCAAATGGTTGCCTCTGACTGAATGGTGGTATAACACTTCCTTCCATACTGCAGCAAAAATGACCCCATTTATGGCACTTTATGGATATCATCCACCATCCATCACATCATATTTAAGAGAAAATTCTAAGTTTCAAGAAGTGGAACATCACATCATGCATCAACAACGAGTTCTCCAACTCTTAAAGGATAACCTCATGTTGGTACAGAATAAAATGAAACAATAGGTAGATCAACATCGCAGCGAAAGAATTTTTGATGTAGGTGACTCGATATTCTTATGGATACAACCATATAAACAAATGTTCCTCAAGCAAGGTAAGAAGGATAATAAATTATCACCAAAGTATTATGGTCTGTACAAGGTGTTGCAAAAGATTGATACTATGGCATACAAATTGGAGCTTCCTCTAGCTTCCCGAGTGCACCTAGTTTTCCATGTTTCATGTTTAAAGAAGGTTATAGGTGACAAGCTCCCAGTTCAAACAATATTTCCAGAACTTGACGAGGAAGAGAAAATCATATTGGAACTGGAAGCAGTCATAGAAAGAAGAACTCAATAGCTATGAAATCAATCAATTTCAGAGTATGTCATTAAGTGGAAGAACTTATCCACTGAAGATTTCACATGGGAGGATGAGAATTTTATACATAAGCATCCAAAACTATTCAAGTGTTGAGGACATTGCTTTTCGGAAGGAGAGGGGCATGTTAGGTCCCTATAATACTAGTGATCCCCACATTCCTATTGTCATAATATCCCTTATTCCTATTATTGTTCCCCTATTGTCCCCATATTCTTATTAGTGTGCCCCATAGAATCCCACTATTGTTATTATTATGCCCTTATGTTATCATTGTTATGTCGGCTTGATTATATTATGACCCCTTAGACTCCTATATATAGAATGGAGGTTTATTCATTTGTATCATCTAAGAATTGTTCATTTGTGTCATGTAAAGGAGGTTGCCCCCTCGAAGAGGCTAAATTCTAAGGTGTTGATCTATCTTTTCTATCTTTTTGTGAGTTGGTTTCCTAACAAGAACTCAGTTAATTGAGATCAACTGAAAATAATTGAACTAGATTGCTAAATTTTAGAAATCACTACATGCACAACTCTACTTCTAGCCTATCCAAGTCATCAAGTTGATGTGGAAAATAAAATTTACTCCATTTGAATAAGGAACAAGTCAAAGGAATCCTTTTCTTGCTACAATTTCAAGATAATAATTGTTACTCTGCTTTCATTTTTATATATTCTTTATTTTACTACCTTCAACATAATCAACCACTTATATGTTATTTTCCAAAGAATGAGTTATGAGTTGTCATGTCCTCCCAACCATAAGATAATTATTTTTCAACCATCTAAACATGCATTCTAACCCACTTCTGTGAAGGAAATGACATCATAAACTTCTTACAGAAAATTGATTATCCTAAACCTTTTAAGTATTGTCCTGCTTTCTTTCTTGGGCTCCCACTAGTATTTCTATCCCACTAGTTATAACTATAAAATCATTGTCTTTCTCTCCCATAGGATTTAAATTCCTAAATATTTTAGTTCTATGGAATTTCTCTCAATACATTATTTATTTATTTTTATTTGAATCTTTTAGAATGGAGAAAATTTCTTCATTTTATGTTTATGGTACTTTCTAGGAATAATCGTTTCCCTAGCAGTCAAGGGTTAGTTCCATGTAAAAACTCTTAACAAATTCTTAGGAGTGTTAAAAGTACACATAACGTTTCTTTTATCCACCACAGAAATGTGCATATTTTATATCAAAAGTATAAATATTTACAAACATTTTATTCTCCTAAATTTTACTTTTCCATTCATAATAATAAAGAAATAAAAATATGATATTTTCTTCACCTAAATTTTACTTTTATTTCATAAAAAAGAAATAAACTTATGAGTCATTTAATGATGGGTGCTACATCTCCACTCCCCTAAAAAGAGACATCATCCTTGATGTTTATAGATTCCATACTTTAGAATAATATAGGAAATACTTCCCTCATATCCTTTTACAACTCCCAGGTGGTCTCTTCAAGGTGAGATGCTACCACCACACATTTACCTAAGAAATGGTTCTATTTTAAAGATTAGTTTCCCTTTGATCTAGAATTTGTACATGTTCAAGCTTGAATTATTCTTCCAGTTCGACATGTACCACATTCAAAGTAATTACATGATTAGGACCTTATATATATATATATATATATATATATATATTATTATATATATATATATATAATATATATATTATTTCTTTAACAATTATACATCAAACACAATGTGAGTTTTAATATGAGATGATAAAGCTAATTGATGGGATATTGCTCCAACTGTGGCTAGTATTTCTGTTGGGCGTAGCCCAACTTGGCCTAGAGTTTGCCAAAGACCGCATTTTGTGGGGTGGAGCACACAGCGGAGCACTAAGTGGGCCATGTAGTAGACAATATTGAATATACCACATGGTATTGTAAGGGATTTGCGGTGGGTCGAAGCCCCTGTTTTTTGTAAATGCATGAGATTTTGTAAGGGATCAATGGTTTTGGGATCATATTTGATTGTTTTGCGGAGTCCATGTGTTATCGGGAAAGCTAGTGTCCATTCAAAGCTGCTAGTCCCACTAAGACGGGTAGTTATCTTAGAAACAAACAAACTAAAGTCACTTGTGTTTTTCTTTATGAGAAGTAGATGAGAGAGAAGCAAAGAGTACCAACCTCAGTCCTTCGCTTGGCTCCTTGCTTGTTCCATCTCCCCTTTGACAAATCTTTGCCACTACTTCCTCTCTTATCCCACTTCAAAGAACATCTTTAGAGTCAAAGCAGCATAATACCATCAAAGAATAGAGATCTATGATAATAAACAATATAGAATCAGATATATATTGACCATACAAATGCATATATCAATTCAATATTCAAAGACATACAAGAATATGGAGGAAAACTCAAATAGATTTATTAATAGAAGTGGTAGGAGAAGTTTCTGGAAGATTCCATGATCATCCACCTTGCAAACTATCTCTACCATTTGTCTACTCTCATCCATCGCACCCCATAGAAGGGATTTTCAATATGCATCGCACCCCCCATGTGCACTAGGTGAGATGTATCACACTTTCACCATGGAGCAGGTGAGATTGTCCAGTTTTGACCAATTCTGAGCAGTGTTTCATGGAGAACTTCTGGGAGATGATGTAATGAATTGACCTTGTTCCTTTAGGGTATGAAACAACACGTTTAGGGACTTAGAAGCCCTTGTCTTATGGAAATATAAGATTGGGGTTGTAGTGCCCAAATATGTCTATAACAGTTGGCCCCTAAAGCTTGAGGTCGTAAATCTTTTGATGTTGGGTGAATTGCTTTATCATGAGGATCTGAGATTTTTTTGCATTGGAAGGTGACCTGTAATAAGATAAAATACAATACATTATCTTCATAATATTTTAAAGATCTAGCCGACGCGGGCATTCCCATGCTTAGCTTTTATAGATTCTTTTTCATGTACATAAGACAGACAACCATCTGTATCGCAGACTAATGATTCTGGTAGAGCCATCATCCTTTGACTTGGATGATTATCTGTGCAGCTATGATGTACATTTGATGTCTTTATTTTCCTGAATATATCACAAACCAGATGGATGAAACTAGATCTGGGGTCTTCAAACTCATTCAATCTTCGCTCCAAGTACAAGTCGATCCATGTGAAAAGATGTTCTGAAGTCGAACACGGAAAAACATCACTGGATTACTAGCCAATGATGTAAGTTGTTAACAGGCACGAGAGGAATCACCGATAATGATGATGACCTTCAAGGTACTGCAGTACAATTCACGTGGTGTGAAAATGGGACTTGGTGTCGAATACCACGCAAAATCTTTCCGTCGAAGGCCATTGATGTAAACCTGTCGTTGGAAGTGAGAAACTTGTCATTGAGGCATGCAAGCTTCAAACTACTAAAAGGGTTGTTCCTAAGTCAACGTCTTGGATAATGAGCTGATGTCGACATGAAGTGACCCGTCATAGGATGGCCTTAATGAATCCCACATCTACGACATGAAACAGAGAAAATGATTTTGTGCAGGTGAAAATGATTTGATGATACAAGGTTCATGGTGGCGGTCATAAAAGAATGAAGCGTGAAGGTATTGCAGCAGATGAGACACAAGCAAGGTCAGTGAATTCTCTGAGCAACTTCTCTGGAACTTATCAGTGACACTCAAATGGATTGGTAGCATTAACCCCAAAGATGGATGGTACGGTGGACCGACGGTGATATGACCGGTGAACGGAATAACCCAACCTGACTCAATCATGGTGATGGAGTGGATATTAAAGCATCATTTTGTTGTTTAAAAAATGGACAACATAAGAACTTGGGATGGGGAAGCATTGTTGCTAGCAACCAAATTGGTTTCTGGGTTCGGAAACGGATCAGTCAATGCTGCTGAGGTTTTTGAGTTTCTGAAGAAATTCTTAGTCTCAGATTTATGTGGAAAATCTCTCGTCCAATGATCCTCTTCACATATCTGACATGGATGACTGGGTTTCCTTTCTCCATAAGGGTTTGTAGAAGATTTTTCAAGTGACGAATTATCCTTTTTCTTCTTTTTTCTTTTCCCTTTCTTCTTGCCCCCTGGTTGCTTCGGTTCTTTGCCTTTGTTGGTTGACACAACATTAACCTCTGAGGCAAGAAGTTCTTCATTTGTATTTTGACTAGAAATCGTGTGGGCTTTCTTAGATGTAGCCTTTGTGGTTTTTGTGCTCATTGTTCCTACCATGCCACCGCTGACATGAGAGTCTTTGCTTGATTTAGGAGGAGGAGGAACGGAAAACTCTAGTCTAGGAGCATCGGGGATTTTGTCGTAAAGCCTGCCAGACTGAGTATAGATCAAGTCTAGATATTGCCCACGAGCAATGAATTTCTCTTCAGTAATGACTCCTCCCTTAGCCACATCTTCTGTAATAGAAGGTAACAATGACTTAATAGACCATTCAGCTAGCAGCTAATCAGGGACATATGTTTTTACCATTCTACGATGATGTTGCCACTCATGAATATGATCAGATATGTGAGTGGCTATCGTCTGCTTGAAATTGGTAATAAGCTCTGTTCCTGTTTCATACCTTATTGGTAACTGAAAATGGGTTAAAAAGGTGGTGGCAGGGGCGCTCAAGTTATTGAATGAAGATCTAGGTAACTCTATGTACCATTTTGTTGCCAGACCAGTTAACGTTCGCTGAAAAAGGTGAAACCTAATCGAATCATCATTGAGAGTGTTGGACGAACACCATAGATGAAAGGTCATCACATGATTCGATGGATCTTCACCTGGATTTCCATTGAATTTAGGAATATCTGACGGAAGTTTATGAGGAATCGCCGGCCACCAAGGGGCATAAGCAATTGGATCATTTTTTAGTTGATTCAGATTTGGTAATTCTAAAGTTGCTATGAAGGGAAACTGTTGATTCAGGTTTGGCGAATCATACCCAGGATAAGATGTGATCGCCTAAGCAGTGGTTCTTTGCATACCAGCATAATGTATATGATGCTGATAGCTTTGATAAGGTTGTTGGGCATAACCATTATGATATAATTGATGATGACCGTTTTGAATATATGGCTGCCCATTACCCGCAAAGCTTTGTTACTCAAGTCTTTGGTAAGCTTGTTGGAATTGTGGTTGTTGATATTGCACCAGCCATGGTTGTGAAGCCATTTGTTGTTGTCCAATACTAGATCTCTGACCAAGATGAGGGGTAATAGTACCTGTTTGAGCCTAAGTTGCTCTAGTTAAGGCGCCACTAATTGGTGATTGTAATTGTGTCATGGAGACAAGAGGTTGTTGTATTACGACCTAAGAGACTTGAGGTTGGCATACAACAGGTAATGCTTGTACTTGCGACACCGTCACAATAGCTGGTGTAGTGGGGATATTCGATAAAGGTAGACTTGGTTGCATTGAATATACTACTCTTGGTTGTTGAGGCAGTATTGGCACCCAACCATTAGATGTGATTCCAGCTTGACCCGAATTCTGTTGTGAACTCTCATATGGTTGCTCTCCTAGAGGGAACAATGAAAGGGCATATTGCCCCTGTTACACAGTAATTTGTCACTGTTGGTCACCATCCCTGTTACCCTTGTTTTCGTACTTTGGAGGACACATTTATGGACCTGTGACCAGTGACATAACCTAAAAACACTTGCATCATGTTCCCCTGAGTATGTACTTCATATTCCCTATAGACACCTTTTGTAGATTATCCCTAAAAAGTGCCATTTTTCCATTAGCGCGGCTTCACAGTGTCTTGCCCGCGCCAATGACTCAGTTCCTTAAAAGGGGGCGTGCCCATTAACGCTCTGTCATAGAGCAAAGCCCGCGCCACCTAAATTTGGTTATGATTTTTAGCCAGCGCGCACTCACATGTATTTTCCTCTTTGTTCATGGAGTTCTCTGAGGGAAAAATCCTCATGGAGGTGGTCGAGTGTCATCTTTTTATCCATGACAACTAAGTTCAGTGGCTATTCGGGGATAATGCTAATCTTCAATAAGCGTCCTGATACAATTCATACTCCTTCGTCCTTCATCTATAAATGACTGTCCTCCTGCATTAAACCAACTAGTTTTTCTAGAGCTATTATGAGTGCTAAAGTAATGTTGAAGTAATAGTGAGAATTGTAAACTATAGAGGGGTTATGCTGCCAAAATATTGAGAGAGAAGAGGTCACTTTGCAATGCGTATTTAGCTGCTTGCCCAGTCAGGGGAGGTTCAACGTCAGAACCTTTGGTTGTAATCTTTCTCTGTTTTTACTCATTAATAGACGACTATCATTATGGTTCCACTCATGTGTCTTCATCATGGTAATTGAGTTATATCTTTTCTGACCGATATATAATTGCATATACTGGATTTTATGCTTGTGTTTGTATCGTTCTTTGCATGTGCAGGTATCCACTCACGAGGATTGTGGGGATTGTGACCAGCTGGAGCAAAGGAACGGGATCGGCGTTTCTTCTACAACTACTAGCGTTGGAATCCAGGTAGACCATCCTGATCGATCTCTGATTTGTGAAATTAGGAACCTGCATGTTAGCGTTGTGTGATTGTTGCTAGACCCGTGTTGGGCTAGTGGGATCACCTCTATCCGCAGAGGGGATTTACCAGTTCAACAATTTAGCGACTCCGCTGGGGAGAAGCTTGTTGTTTATTTTTTGTTGTTTGATTTGTAAACTGTAGAGGGAGCCTGAAGCACAGCCAGATAGCCTTCGAAACACTACTGCTATGCAGTAGTGAAGTAGATCAACGCCACTTCAGTCAATCTCCGGTTTAGTTTACAAAATGAACAATTTCAACCTTGCCTTGCATGTTAATTTTTCTCTTATTTACTGGCTTGAATAGCTTTTTCGGCTGAATTTCTTGTTGTTTATTGCTTACTGGCTTTTCTAGATACTGTAAACCAAGCCTTGGACTACCTATTTCATTTTTTTCCTGGCAAACTTGATTAGCGCGATTTTTCTTCTGACAGTCATGCTGGTTGGCGCTTGTTGCTATTAGACAACCCGCGCCAATCCCTTAGTAGCGCAAGTTGTATTCTGACAGTCGCGCCAGACTTGTTAACTTTTTCAAATTAGCTTGTTTTTCAGCTTGGATCTGTATCTTTTCGCATCTTTTACACCTCATGGAAGTTTGTTGGGCTATTATTTGACTGGTTGTGCTTTTTATCCTTCAGTTGTTCGCCTTTTTTCTATCGATTTTATATCTTGGCCCTGGTGGCTTTGCGTGTCGAGCCTTCTGTTGGATTTATGATTTGATGATCCAGTTGGTTTATTGGTTATTTTCTACATTCCTCTGGTAGTTGTGTAAGTTTTGCATGCTATGTTGCAAGTAACTCACTTTTAGCTTGCTTATTTCTTGTTTGACTTCAGTTGAACTTAGATTACATAGTTCTTTGAAGATCTTGGAGTTTTCTTTGCGTGAATAGGTCATTTTTTTTATGTTTTAGAATTGGTTCTAGATTCTTTGAGTGAATTATCTGTTTAGTGCATATCTCTTGAAATCGGTTTAGTGCATTATACTATTTTCAAAGAAAAGAAAAAAAAGAAAAGATTTTTTGTTTTTTATTAATTAGCATTTTTAGTTAATTGTTGCTTTTAAAAGGAAAAAATAAAAATATTTTCATTTCTTGTTATTAGCTGCATTAGAATCTTTGTGATCGTTTTGTTTGTGTAAAACTCTCAACTCTCCCGTAGATAGAGTTCATTCAATGAAACGATTCAATTTTCGCATATAGTTTTGCATTTAGGAAATTTCAAGGGACCACATATGGTAAGGCCTCAAACTGAAACATAATTAAAGATAAACCATAAAATGAATTCATTGAACCTAACAACGCATTGAAACATAACGCTCATATTCTAGAGGTCTAGGTTAGAGACGTGTTCCGGCCTCTTTAAACCTGGTAGTTTATCATTGAGTGGTTGGGTGATTCCTCCACGGTGAAACGGTAAGTGCCAGTACGGATTGTGCTCCCACGTACCGTCAAGTATATATTGGGAGACCCCTATAGGCTTGCAACCTTTGATCCATAGGAAGCTGAGTCTGTCGCCCTACAAGTCGTAATGCACTGAACACAGCATTCGGCAAGATTGACTGCAGTATGGGAAGTCCTTGGTTTTCATCTGATTTCCAAGGTGTATAAGAAGTTTTACGGATTGTTTGGCAAACATTTTACCTAGTTATCCAGAGTAGTCACTTTTGATCCTTTTCGGACTCCCTAAAAGAAAAGGTGTAAGTTAGCGTCTTGTCACTTCGTGCTCATTAAATATTCGAAGGAGACTAGAGTCATCGTTTCATCCTTTTCTCGACTCTTAAGAAATGAAAAGGTCAAGTTAAGTGTCTTAAAATTTATTTGACCATGATCACATATCACCTGGTTAGATTTTGTGTGCGTTAGCTTCAGTAGGTTTCTTTTGGATATGGCAATGTTTCCAGGGTTCACCAACCCAAGTTCCCCTCCTGACGGGAATCCTGGTCATTTCCCTCCTCCTGGGAATGTTGGTGCTCTTTATATGGCAACGTTATCCCTTCCAGGGTTAACTGTCAGGTTTCCCGTTTGGTTGTTTTCAAACTCTATGGTCCCTATTGTGTCGGCTGATACTCCATCAGTCCCTCCACCTGCACAACATCATGTTGAACCTACGGTGGACCTCTCTCCTTCGACGCCTACTTCTACATCTCCTTCTCGTACTTCGCCTGGTGAAAGTCTCGATTCAAGTAACCAGGTGGCTAAGAAGAAGAAGAAGTCTCCTAAGGGAGAGGCTACAAGCACAACTGTTTCTACCTCGAGTACACCTGAAGTCGAGCCCCCTTCCGCTCCTCCATGGAAAGTTAAGTTTCCTTGTCGATTATGCAAGGAGGAGCATCTTCTTCGTGATTGTCCTGGTATTCCCAGGATCTTAGAAGTATGGTCTCATGATCCGGCCCGCCCCACATCGTCCTCTGAAGCTCACGGCGATCCTACCTCATCATTTGGGAAAGGCAAGGGAAAAGGGAAGATTCGAATCCCCTGCAAACTTTATGAAGGAAATCATCCCCTTCACCTTTGTTCACTCATGGATAAAGCCTCCACTGTTCTGGAAAGTCTGGCGTCTCCCTCACCCCAACTCCCCGTTGGATATCAATGTCTTTCTGTAGCTGCAGATCGTCCTCCTGCTGACAACAGGATTGGCTTAAACTCCTCTCTTGTCCAACCTCCTCTTCCTAAACCTGGCTCTGCCCAGCCTGTTCCAGACCAACCATTGGTCGGAAAGAGTGTCAACTCAGGTTTACCACCCCTTGTCCACCCTGTTCCGGAAGAGCGTCATGAACATGTTCTCCTCGTCTCCTCAAATTCTCCTGACTCAGAAGGTCCTTCTTCGGTTCCTTTAGACCAAGGGGGCAATCATACGATTCCCCCACCAAGTCGTTTGGCCATCTCCTTTGATTGGAGTCACCTGTCCGCTTTCCACCTTCCATCCGAGGTGCCTTTCCAGATTACAGTACTTGCATGTGATAAGGCAGTACCTGGCACTGTTCTCGATGAAGGCGCGTCGGTTAGTCTTATGTCGTACGATACTTGGAAAGCTTTAGGTTCCCCACAACTTCGAACGGTCACGCAGAATCTTTTGGCTTTCAACGAAGGAGCATGTCCATCTCTAGGAGTGCTCCCGATGTTCGCTATTACTTTGGGAGGTAAAACCATCTATATAGACGTGTTGGTTACTCAAGGAGCTTTAGGCTTCAGTCTTCTCCTTGGTTGTGACTATGTTTATGCTATGGGGGCCGTTGTCTCTTCGCTTTTTCGTGTGGTTTGCTTTCCACACGATGGAAGGATTGTGACTATCGATCAATTGTCCTTGGTTAGTCCCCCGATGCCTCCTGCGCAGTTTTCGTCCCCTCCTAGTTTTTATCCACCAGTTACATCTGCCCTGCCAAAGGTCAACTACATGGCTACCTCTCCCATGCCCATATCTAGCAATGCCGCCATCGTGCATTGTGTTCTGGGGGCATTGGGTCCCGACTTCCAAGACATTAACCTCCCATCGGGGGGGCCACCCTTGGAAGCCCCGACTTCCTGTTCATTATGATGACGTTCGGGCGGAGCATAGTTCACTTTCCTATGTCAAGCTCCCTAAAAAATGAAACAAGGAATCTCGAGGATAGTTCTTTTACTGTGTCAACCTCATTAAAAAATGAAACAACTCCCTTTAGAATTCGAGTCTTTCCAAGATCTCGAAATTG
>APFE030053324.1:272117-299806 GCA_000404065.3 Pinus taeda | reverse complement strand
CCTGATAAAATCTCTTACATTCTGATTCTAGTTTAACAGATAAAGAATTAGTTGTTTTACAAGTTTACTAAGCATATGCTAGTTTCTTTTACAGCAATCACTCACATATGTGCATTGGGTTCAGTAAAGTCGTGTATACATTTCAGAAAAGAAAATTATTATTGTGAGTTTTTAAAAATACTGATTCACCCCCCTCTCAATATTTTTCCCAACAATTGGTATCAGAGCAGGTTCTTCAAAATAAGCTTGAACACTTAAAGGAAGATCTCCCAAGATGAACAATCAAGATGGAGCGACATCACAGAAATAATTTTATATATTAGAAGACAAGAACTAGATCCTATATTCAGTCCCTTGGAGTAGTTGTTTGGGAAATTGGGGAAGGATGTTACCAATATCCAGCCACAATTCCCATAGATGCAGCAGAAAAGAAGACCTACGAAACCCATGCCAAAGTTGTCAATGCAATATTGGGAAGTATGACAGAATTAGAATTTGTCAAAGTTATGCAGTTAAACGCAACAAAAGAAATATGGGATAGAATCATTCAAAGCTATGAAGGCGATATCAAGGTAAAAAGTGTTAAACTCCAAACTCTCAGAATTCAATATGAAACTCTCAAAATACATAATGATGAAAGTATTGTTAGTTTCTTTCTACGTATAGATGAGATTGCAAATCACATGAAAATTTTGGGTGAAGAAATAAAGGACACTACTTTATTAGAGAAAATATTAAGATCTCTAACTCCTAAATTCGAGTCAAAAGTGTCTACCATTGAAGAGAAGTAGGATCTGCAAACTCTTAGTTGTTCAACTTCACGGGATCTTGACTACTTTTGAAATGAGGAAAGCAGGTCCCTCAGAAGTCGGAGAAACTGCATTTAAAGCATCTTCAAAAGGAAAAGTAAAGGAAGAACACAAGGAATCATGATATATATCAGAAGAACATGAGGTGAACTTAAGAAACTTTAACTAGGCACGAGAAGGTTTAGAGGTAAGCTTCCCTTCAAATTTTTTTCTTGTGGTAGAGTTGGTCATTATGCTGCTAAATGTCCTCATAAAGACAACCATGACAAAGGGGAGGATAATGCAAAAGGTAATAGGAGACAATTTGATAATAAAAGAAGTTATTATACTCATGAAGATAGTGATGGATTGTCAAATAGTGAAAAAGGAGAATTTGATCAAGATCTTAAATTACTCATGAATTTTGAGAAAAATACTAATGAGTCTAATGATAAATTTGTGGATGTTTTAGAGGAAAAATATTTCTTTAAAAAAATGACTCAACTCAAAATTTTCTTGGAAGAAAACAAAGTAGCCATAGATACATTGAAGCATCAAATCATAGAAAAGGAAAAACATAATGAGAAGTTAGAATGTGAAGTAGTAAATCTAACAAAGAAACTTGAGAAAATCAAAACTCTAAATCTTCTATTTGTTAAAGGATCTAAAACCTTAGATGAAATTATCAAGGTACAACTCTCTCCTCTTATGAAGACAGGTGTTGGATACATTGGAGAAACATCTCAAATAGAAAAGTCTTCATCCACCACCGGATGCTATCTAAATGCAGCAAAAACCAGTCAACAAAGCTTTAGTCCTCGTAAATAGAATAAAGACATTCCACAGGTAAATCATGTTCAATCCAATCCAAGCATGAACAACAACAACAACACCAACAAAAGGTAAACAACACTAGAAGATTCTATGATCACATAAATTTCTTCTTTAATGGACTATGTTTCTCATGTCATAATTTTGGTCATAAGGTTGCTCAATGTGTTGCATACAAAACCATCATGACTAGAGAAGCAAGAAAACAAGGAATGAGATAGGAGTCAAGAAGAACAGTTATAATAAGTTCTCACCTCTTATAGATGAAATTGAATGCTTATTTTGCAATAACTTTGGACATGAAGAATTTGAATGCATGAGAAAATTACATCCAACATCTCAAAAGGAGAAAATATCAACAAATTCTAAGGTATGGAAAAGGAAGGAGTTACATTTTGAAAACTATGGAATAACATCATTTGCAGAAGGACAAGAAAATCAATGGTACATTGATAGCGGATGCTCAAAACACATGACAGGTGATAAAGATAAACTTATTTCATACAATCCTTTAGAGAAAGGAAATAATGTCACTTTTGGAAATGACTCACCTACTGTCACTAAGGGTAAAGGTTCTGTTTTCCTAAAACAAAAGGTTAAAGATGGTAATGTTATGTATGTTGATGGATTAAAGAAAAACTTATTTAGTGTTATCCAAATGTGTGACCAAGGAAATGAGGTGGTATTCCGATCAAAATAATGTGTGGTTCATGAACTTGACACGAGAAACACCATAATAAAAGGAACAAGAACCCTAAGCAATCTGTATATATTGAAAGGTGGCCAAGAATAACGTTACCTAGGCAAGGCAGAGGAAAAATGATAATGGCACAAAAGTTTGGGACATCTAAGCTTCTCTCAAATAAGAAAATCAAGCAAGCTCAAAGTTTTTCATAATCTACCCAACATCACCATACCAAAAAGTACCATATGTAAGTCATGTCAATTCAGTAAGCAAACTAGAGTTCAATTCAATGCCAAAGAAAGATCAACAAGTAAGCCTCTTGAACTTATACATACTGATTTATGTGGACTGGTAAGGAAAAAGTCACCTCATGGAGCACAATAATATATCTTATTCATTGATGACTTTTCTAGAATGTGTTGGATCAATTTATTGAAACACAAAGATAAAGCATTTGATAAATTTAAAGTATTAAGAATTATTTGAAAATGAACTAGATATAAAAATCAAATGTCTCAGATCTCACCAAGGAGGAGAATACATATTAGATGAATTCTTTGATTTCTATGAACAACATGGCATAAAAAGATAATTTTATGTAGCTAAAACTCCTGAACAAAATGGTGTGGCAGAAAGAATGAATATAATTTTTCAACAAATGGATCATGCTATGCTTGATGAGTCTGGAACTCCTGACACCTTCTGGGGTGGCGCTGCACATACCGTAGTAAATATTCTCAATAAGGCTCATGTTCATGTGAATAATGTTAAAACTCTGTATGAAATTTGGGATGGTAAGCCTCCCACTGTAAAGCATTTTAGAGTTTTTGGAAGCAAATGTTTCATCAAAAATAATGATGAAAAACTTGGTAAATTTGAAGCTAGAGAAGATGAAGGAATACTTCTTGGTTACTTATCTAGAAGAAAAGGATACAAATGTTACAATAAGAGAGTTTGGAAAATTGTTAAATTCATTGATGTTGTGATTGATGAAGTATGCACAGGTCCCAAAAAGGTAACATTAGCAAAACATGATGATGATGATGAATGCTTTCCCACATCAAATTGCAATGATATAGAAGAAGAAACTAATGAAGCAACAGAAGAAGACACATCAGACAAAGAAAATGCTCCATCTAGGTATGTTCAAAAGAATCATCCAGAAACTCAAATTCTAGGAGAAAAGGAATCCGGGGTACAAACAAGAAGAACCCTTGTAGGATCTTCTAGTTATCTAGCTTTATTATCCTCCACTGAACCAAAAAATGTAAATCAAGATAGTAAAGATGAATGTTGGTTTAAGGCCATGAATGAAGAACTTTATCAAATTGAAAAGAATGATACTTGGGAATTGGTTCCAAGGACTCATGGTAAAAATGTTATTGGGACAAAATGGATATTGAAAAATAAGTTGAATGAAAATGGAGAGGTCATTAGGAACAAAGCTATACTTGTTTGTAAAGGTTATGCTCAACAAGAAGGTATAGACTTTGAAGAAACATTTTCACCAATAGTCAGACTTGAAGCCATAAGAATGTTTCTAGCATTTTCAAGTTTTTAAAATTTCAAATTTTATCAAATGGATGTAAAATCTATTTTCCTTAATGAAGATCTAGAAGAAGAAGTATATATTGAACAACTAGAAGGATTCATTTTGGGGAATGATTGAAACCTTGTATGCAAACTAAAAAAGTCTTTATATGGGCTAAAACAAGCTCCGTGTGCATGGTATTATCGTCTTGAAAAATATCTTCAACAATAAGGTTTAACAAAAGGATCCATAAACATCAACTTGGACACAAAGAATGAGGGCGATAAATTGTTATTTATTGTTGTTTATGTTGATGATATCATATTTGGCAGTAATGAAGAATCTATGAGTCAAAAATTTGCTTCTATTATGCAACAAGAATTTGAAATGTATTTACTTGGGGAACTAACCTAATTTCTTGGTCTACAAGTGCAACAAGCAAAAGATGGAAGCTTTCTCTCACAAAAAAAATATCTCAAGCATATTCTGAAGAAGTATGGGATGGAAGATTGCAAACCTGTATGTACTCCCATGATGAAAGGATGTATCCTCAGTTCTAATGACGATTCTCCTATGGTAAAGCAACCAAAGTACATGTATATGATTGGAAATCTGATTTATCTAACAGGTACTAGACCAAATATCATGCATGCAATTGGGATTGTTGGAAGTTTCCAAGCCAATCCAAATGAATCACAACTTCAGACAGTAAAGAGAATATTCAAATATCTCCAAGGAACCCAAGAGTTTGGCCTATGGTATCCTAAAGATGCAAATCTTACCCTTCATGCATACACAAATGCAAATTGGGCTAGAAATGTTGATGACCAAAAAATCACTAGTAGAGGTTCATTTTACATGGTGCTCCGATTGGTATCTTGGTTCAGCAAGAAACAAAGTTCCATTGCCTTATCTATAACGGAAGTAAAATATGTGGCTACTGCATCTTGTTGCACACAAATTCTCTGGATGATGCAAACATTACAAGATATACAAATCAAATGTTCTCCACCCATCTCCATCCTATGTGATAATACAAGCACTATTAGTATTTCGAAAAATCTCATTATGCACTCGAAGACCAAGCATATTCTAATTAGTTATCACTTTCTATGAGAACAATTGCTCGAGAAAAAGGTTAAATTGGAGTATTTTCCTCCAAAGAATAAGTTGTTGATATATTTAATAAACCTCTTCCCGGAGATGCATTTGAATATCTCAGACAGAAATTGGGATTTGTCTCTGCCTCATCTTGTTGTTAATCTAGTTTTTTCAGCAGGGAATATTTTAAGGATACAAATTTATCTTAAAGTCTAGAAATATTAGCGAATATTACCAGTTGCTAATATGCAAATTGTAAAAAGTTTGGTGATATTTTTGTAAAAATATTCATATTTCTAATGATTTTGTATAGTGTCTATAATTTTTTTGTGATTTCTAAGGTAAAGTATTCTTATACTATAAAAATTGGGCGAATCATATTCTAAAAAATTGGAAATTCATGAAAAAAAAAAATTGAAGCATGGAAGATTAGCCCACCTACGAATATTGGCCCCTAACATTTTCCCTGCTACTCAGTCTACAGGTGAAAATTCAGAAGGTTTCTTTCTATACGCGGGTTTCATGAACTAGAGTCTTGTATATACATGAGTTTCTTTGCATATAGTCATGTATGTTTTTTATCTGATAGAAAAATAGGGGGACAGACTCAAGATCAACCTCTGACATGCTACTGATAGCTATGATTTGGTTTTTCTTGGTATGGTGTTGATGGGTACAGTGTACAGATATGGTATTTAGGTATGATTTTCTCATTTATATTTATTTGATTGATGAAGATGCTTTGATGAATGAGTTGTTGACAATGAAAATGTAACATAGGTTGAGCGGGACCATTAGCCTTGCAAAATATAATGCATTGTTGGCATTATGGTTGCTGAATTATACTACTATTAAGATATTTTGGTCTCAATTATTAATGTTATATCTGTCATTTGATGTAAAGGTCATGTGGAGACCAATGATCTAATAACTGTCATATTCAGTCATGTATGGACTTTTGAGGTCATGTCAAATATGTAACCCCACTTGGTTGGGTGGTATTGTCAAAAATGTAATCCCACTTGGTTGAGTGGTTGAGTAAAATATGTATCCCCACTTGGTTGGGTGATTGATGTAAGTGTGAGGCCTTGGTGATAGGAAGGTCATACTCAGTTGAGTTATAAAGTCATGTTCTTCATTTGAAAATCTGTCTAGAGATTTAGCCTGTTGTTAGGGGGAGCATGGACAATATAGTGCAAATCAGCTCTAAAGGGGGAGCCTTGGGTCTACCCTTTTCCCTTGATGTAAAGGGGGGAGAGTATCTTGGTGTTTGAATAACAATTATTTGATGTATCTAATAGGTTTCTATAGGTTGAGGTGATCAACAACAAAATGGTTTCCATCAACTCCAAAGGGGGAGATTGTTCGCATTATGGTATTGTCCTTGATGGCAACTCACTTGTAAAAAAACAAGTATATGGTAACTATATGAATACACAGGTCAGTTCAAAAGTGACAGAGTGATGGAATAGAATAACAATATGATGGGAAAAGGTTTGAAGATCAGAATAAGAAGTTTGATAAAAGTGAATATTTGAAGATCTATAAGCGGGTACATCGAGGCCAAGTCATGCATACACATAGGTACAAAGAAGAAAATTCGTGTATACATGTTGGTGCACAAATTTAAGAATACCAAGGGTCCTTACCATGGTATTAGCCCACAATATTGAGTGCAGTAATGGTTAGTTGATCCCGTCCAAGATTCCCACTGGCACTGGTGTAGTTTTGACCTGTGGTATTAGCTATGGCTCTAACTATATAAGGAAATGAAGATAAAAGTGCTAAGTGTGCAAGTGAAAGGCTTTTTGATGAATACTTAATCTGAGGTATATTTACGTTGTAAGGGCCATAGTTGACACATAAATCTGAAATAATTATGCACCGATGAATACAATGATGGATCAGGATCATGAGACCTAAAATGCTTTCCATTGTATGATCTACTCATGGATTGACTAGATCTGAGTATTGATGCATGTTTTTATCTTTGAATATTATGATCTAGGTCTTTTTGAAGTTCTGAAGAGTTGCACAATTATAGTTCAAAATTTGTAGATCTGTACATAGGTTGCTCTTGGTGAAGTTGCGTATACACGTGGGTTTGCTTCTTCAAAGTTGTGTATATAAAGGAAGGGTTTCTGAAAAATTTGAAGATATGTACGTAGGTTGGTCTTGGGTAAGTCACGTATACACACATACTCGCTTCTTCAAAGTCACATATATAAAAGAAGGGTTTTTGTTCATAAATGACTGATCAACTTGATTAGTGTTGTTGTTTCTCTGACGTCTGTCAATGATGTTCTCATGTTGATCTGGGTTGAGTGATAATGCTTGAAGTAGAACTGATTACATGATGAAGTTGAATTTGGTTACATGTTGATTGGTTGAAAATATTATTGATGTTGCTAACTGTATGAGGGTTCTGTAAGCTAACAAAATATTTCATAATAACTCTGCTCAATCCTGCGTCTGATTCAAAGTTACAAGTTTTCAGTATATTGAGTTCTATACGTGAGTTTCTCTATGGAAAAGCATGTATACACATAGGTTGCCTTAAGTGAAGTAGCATATACATTTTGGCATATGAATGATCAAGGTTGCATTGACTCTGTGTTTTGATGTAGTATTCTGAGTTCAGTTCTGTGTTTTGGTTACAATGATCTCACTATTTTGTTTGAATTAAGTTGTTGTTTTCTTTAGTTGATATACAAGTTGTGATGTATTAAGTAGGTGGATCTAGTAAGAAAAATGATGAAACATGGTCCATGGATGTTGCTAAGGGTTGGAACCTTCAATGAGGAAGTCGAAGCTTCCTA
This sequence comes from Pinus taeda, assembly GCA_000404065.3. Lineage (NCBI taxonomy): Eukaryota > Viridiplantae > Streptophyta > Pinopsida > Pinales > Pinaceae > Pinus > Pinus taeda. The sequence continues at coordinate 292,051 of APFE030053324.1, read as the reverse complement.
CTAGTAGTCGCTGGTAATCAAATCAGGGGGTTGGAGCTCCCTTCCAGTAGGAGCTGGAGAATGAGTGAAGGTTGTACCCTTCAACAGGTGGGTTCCTACGTATTGGTATGAGTCTGCACCAATACAAGAATGTAAGAAGCTTTTGATATTAATAAGTTTGATGATTGAGACAACAATAGTAGTGGTTTTCTCCCACATTGGGTTTCCACCTTAAATCTTGGTGTTCATGTGTGTTGCTTATGTGTGATACTTTATTATGTTCTTACTACACTTTTTTACTGCTTATCAAATGCACGATAAAATCTCTTACATTCTAGTTCAAGTTTAACAGATAATGAATTAGTTGTTTTACAAGTTTACTAAGAATATGCTTATTTCTTTTACAATAATTGTGTACATATATGAGTTGGGTTCAATAAAGTCACATATACATTTCAAAAAATAAAATTATTATTTTAAGTTTTTAAAAATACTAAGTCACCCCCTCTAATTATTTTTCCCAACAAGTTTATGCGTGGTGTGTTTTTTACATAGTTTCCTACAACTATTTTGATTTTGTAGTTCTTTCTCTTTTGTTGGCCCTATAGAGAGTTACCAACAGTAATACACATTCCGTTTTCTTGAGACATGGTAAAATATTTTTTTTTAAGAAATTAACCAAAATGACATATATTATAAATTATTTATATTTTGAATAACTAGTAAATGAGAACCCATGAGATGCAAGCATCTTAGTGGTTATGAATTTAATGATTAATATTTTTAACTTAATGTGTGAATTTAATCTTTTTATTCAAATTTACATATTAAATATATTATTTATAAATAACCTTTTATAAGTTTATTTTTAACTAATTGGCACAATTTACAAGTACATAACTAGTGCAATGGTGAAACAAAAGGGTAATTCGTCTTCAATGTGCACACTAACATGAGATTATAATAGTAATAATTTGATATGAATTTAAAATGTTTGGGTTCCTGTTTTTTAAGGATGCAAAAGTCATTTCCCATACATTTACATTAGCAACCAAATTATTGCATGAAAACCATGAGATTCATAATACTAATAAGTTTATATGAATTTCAAATGTTTGCGTTTCTCATTTTTGAAGATGGGGAAGTCATTTCTCATAGATTTACATTAACACTATCTTTCACTCCTCTAGCTATCGAAATTGAGAAAGATTAGATCATTTTATTTAATAAATAGGTATTTTAAGAACATTACCCACACTTTGTTGGTTATTTAACTATTTGGAAGAATGGAACTGTTAGGTTCCTATACTAATAGGTTTCATTTTTCATGATTGACAGTGGAAGTGCTAAATATGTTCATCCTTGCATGTTGCAAAGGTTCCATATTTTGTATACAACCAAGGAAAAGTAAAAAATGAAAAGAGGGTATGCCTTAAAAGAATAATCAAAAGGCAAGAAAATCATTTGGTCAGAAAAAATAGTGAGAATGAACCCCAAACCAAAGACCAGGAAAGTGGCCAGTTGAAATGCCACTGCTATCTTATATGAAAAATTTACCATGTGGAGATACTGTTGCTGATTACATTTGATGGATGGCCCAACAGTTCAATCTGGACCATGCCATGTTTGAATTGTTGTTGTAGAGTAGAGAAAGAATATCTGTCCAAACAGTTCAAGCTTGGTAGATGAGTAGCTAGGTAGAGAATTTAAGGAGCCCAACTGCTTAATCTGGGCTCTTGGAAGAGATAAGGGTACATTTAGATAGGAGGACAGTCAAAAGAAAAAGAGGACAATTAGGGTTTTCCAGTTTAAGTGCACCCAATCCAAAGGAAGAAAAAATGTTAGGTGTGTTAGGTTGGGTAGGTAGTTTGAGGTTGCAGAAGCAAGTAGGTAATCACTTGTGGTCTTGTCAAGAAGGACTCATATCATTTATGGCATTGACACCATGGCAGTGGTGTGGTGGTACAGCAGGGAAGCATGACTAATTCCCCTTTATTCCCCCAAAGATAACTTACTAACATTCCCCCAAGGACCTTGGGATTTGCCCAAAAAGTCCAGTTTCACTCCATTTTTATTAAAAACCAAGTTGACATCTGAGTTGACTTAGTGAAAAGAAGCCACATTTCTTGTGTAAAATAGTCATTCCATACTCCTTCATCTCTTTAACATTTGTCTATTCATTATCATTTCATAAAACTCATATTAACATCTAACCCTATTGTATAGCTCCCTAAATCATTTTTCCACACCTATTCTACAAGAAACTATATAAAAACCCAAAAAATACTAAATATCCCACCCCATGGCAAATATAGCCAAATAATATAAGTTCGGGAAACATTAGGTCCATTTGGGACACTATGTTAGCCCATTCGCATTCATTAACCCTTGGGATTTATTTAACACCCGATTAAATAAATAATTATATCAAACATTCCCCCCAAACTATACCCTATTACCATCCGCGCATACATTCCATTGTGGATTTCGTTTAATATTTGGTTAAACAAATAACCATAGTCCCACGCTGAATGCATTTAAACCTATAACGTAAGGTCTAAAACCTCCCTAAACTATGCAAAAATCAAAGTTTATTGTACGCGCTTTTATACTAAACTCCGGTCGCATCTCCCTCCTGTTCACCGTCGGATCACCCCCCACAGATCCGGTGGTGCTCATGCATATCGGGCGCCCCTCTGTAGCAGTACGTTACCACCCGATGGTCGACGGTTTCACTGTCGTAAACCGAGACACTTGTCCCCCTCCTATTGCATTGGGCCGCCTCTGACACTTACTGCTCTCGTACCAAAGGTGGTCCGATGGAAACCGCTTACTGCCCTCCCCTTTGCTTACGTCACTGCATGATTTTGCGTCCACGTCACCTGCCATTGCACTGTACCTGCGCCATGTCACCCGCTAACGTCACCACCTCGCCACCATGTCATATGCCACGTCATCACATACGTCAGCTGCCACGTCATCTGTCGTACCCACTACACGACAAAAAGGACGTCATGATGACGTCATCCTGGAAAAACGTAAAAAGCGCCAAAAGGTCCAAATTTGGTTAAAAATTCGGGAAAACGACTGTTTTACGCCTATTTCTATTTGTTGCCTCTACAAAGAATGTGCATGCGCTTTCACTATTGAATTACTTCCGGAGCTTATACTTATCACCAACCCACCAACTCAACTCCATAGCTCAACTCCACAGCCTAAGCTGTGCCTGCTAACCATCCTCGGCACCCTGGACATAGGTATTTATCCATTTTCCAGCTTGAAAGCCCTGTTTCTCAAAGTTTTCTGTTTAATTGCCAAAAGAACCTGTAATTTTCTTCCAACGGCGCTCCTACAAATTTCTCACTGACCTGCATACACCATTTGAGCTGCTAATTGACCACAAACCTATAAATTTGAGCTCATTTCCTCTGCAAACAAGCCACTCCAACACACTGTGCATCCATATGCGCCCACAGAGACTATAAAAATCGCTCGATTATTGAGTTAAAATATTCCAACGCCCTGTTTCTGTTGATTGTAACTTGTTTTCTAAAAGGGGAATCCTAAGCTTCCTTTTCCCTTTGCAAACTTGTGCCCCTTTGGGAAAAATTCAATTCCATTCTCTCGGCATTTCGTCCATAGAGCCTGCAATTCAACCAATTTATGTAAAAAACCCAGTGAAAGTGCTGCAAATTTGTTGTTTTACCATAAACTCTATCCACTGAGGTTGGTTTGATATAAAAAATCAGTTTTCATACTCCTGACAAAAGCCTCAGAGCCTAAATTCTACTTCCTATTGCTGTTTTACACCTATATTGCAATTAATACCAGCAGTATAAGATATGGAGACTCCAGTAGCCCTGAACATTGCCCCTTTGAATGCTCCACACATGGACTTAGAATGGTTACCTTTGGCAGACAGAGACTTCCAGATCAAGGACATGATGGGCCTTAATTCTCACCTCAAAATTGTGTGCCAATTCAAAAATAATCACAGAAATAACATTGATATTCTAGGAATTTGGCAATCCAGTATGCCCATCTATTACCTCCCATCAGTCAATGTGTTGCCTGATTTCATTCATCTATGTCATGCAAACTATGACCCCACTCTTAGAGCAATTCTCAGTCCAGATGGGTCTGTGCTGTTCTATATTACTCCTCAATCCATAAATGAAATGTTGAACTTTGAGCCTCCTCAGCCTCTGGCTCCCCTTACAATGAAACTCTTGCTTGATCAGGGTGTAAGGCTCTCTAAGGCAAAAATATCAAGAGTTAGTCAGCTGTTTATGGATCCACAGTGCCAGTATGATCATCCTCCTCCCTATCATCAGGCCTCATTTAATGAAACAGGCAAGCTCATGGTGGATATGATTTCCTACATTCTAGGATGCAAAATAGGAGAATTTGTAGATGAGACTGTGTTTCTACTCTTAACCATATTCACTCCAGGACAACCCCCTGCTATCATGTATGACTATGCCACCTTCATAGAAAACAAAATACATGAACAATTCATGATGATGGAGAGAGAAAGAGTGTTTAAATACACCTCCTACATTTACCATTTGCTACTGTACTATCACCCAGATAGTTTCAAGGTTCCTCTCAGGAAATTAGACTCAAAAGGAGAGAGGAGATCTGTCATCTATTGGACCTCAGTTTTCCATGAAGTCCACTATTCTCCATACACATATTGTGAGTTTATTGACCTGTTCATATACCCAGCCACTTGCTTATTAATGGTGACTCCTCCTACCAGACTCACTGCTGAAATGCAAAGAATCTTGCATCTTTCAAAGGGCTACAACATTGGTGATTGGTACTTCTACCAAAACCACACAGTGATCAGAATTTATGGGTGTGAGTTGTCCCCCTATAAGCTGCCAAGATATGTCCCCATGAGACTTTTTTCCTTGGAATATTTCAGGCAGTTCAGTAATGCAGACTTGACTCATTTCCATGGGAAAAACAAGAAGGCATAGCTTAAAATCAGACATCAATTGGGTCCCTTTGTTTTCAAAAAAAGGGAAGAAGCATGGAAATATGCAGACAATATGCTGAGACAAGAACTCATGTTGAAGTAGAGCTTCTACTAGGCACCATATGACCCTGAACATTTCATAAACCTTAGAAGAATCAAACACAGGCTTTCAGGATATGTGCACCAGCTAATCCCCTACATTGAACAGTATGCTAATCAACCAGAATGGGTAGAGGGAACATTAGATGATGAAGATCTTACTTAAGAAGAAAAATTAGAGAAAGATATGAAAGAAATTGAGAAAAGAATTGACTTGGATTATGTTGCACAGGTCATCGTCACACGGCCTCAACCGATTGGAGCAAGCACATCAACTGCAACATCTTCATGGCAGCCAGCTAAAGAGACCATTTTACCTACAGGAAAGGGCAAGGACATTGAGCACTCAGAACAACAAAGCACAATGGAATAACAACCATCCTCAACTCAGGAAAAGGGTCAAGAACAAAGCTCTGCAACACAAACAAATGCACCTGAAATCCCTGTGCTACAAACTCCTCATAATGAGGAAAGGGGTAAGAAGAGAGACAGAATAGATGATACACCCACAGGGACATCCACAGATCAGAAAGGGGAAAAGAGACAGAGGTTAAACCCCTATGCCGAGGAGGAAATTACAGAAGAAACCATAGGAAATATCAGGGGCGAGGGGACTTCTGAACAGCAGATCCCTCCTGTTTTGGAAACATCGGCCAGCTCCTTTCAGCAGGAGCAAGAGAGACAACCAGGTGGGGAGGTTTCATCCTCCAAACAACAGACAAGGCAAAGCTCGGATATCAAACGAGCATTCACAGAGATTAAAGCTAGAAATGAGCCAATAAGGTTTCAACTTTACAATCAGTTGATGAGAATGGCACCAACAAATCAACAAAGACTGATGGCAGCATATGATATGCAAGAAGGGAAGATGACTCTCAGTCACTTCAGACCTACTACACAGCAGCCACAGTCAGTTGCAGACTACATCAAAACCAATTTGGAGGTACTGGTGAAAGACATACATCGAATAGACCAGATTGAGTTACATAAGAAGGCGGGAGAAATGGTTTATTCCACATTAGCAGATAAGGCTCTAATGGCCCATAAATTGCAGAACTCTCTATATAATACTTCTACCCAGTTAGATTTGGAAAAAGCCTTATCATTGGCCAAGGATAATAGAATAAAATCCTTGGAAGAAATCATTATAGAGTTGGGACATGATCCCAAAGATCCTAAAGGCACACATGCTTTAATCAGAAAAAAGGAGGAAGACATAGCAGCACTGAGAAAACAAATGAAGCTGCCAGTTACCATACATCCTCAAACTGCAGAAGTGGCGCAACAACAGGAAGTGGAGGACGTGGTTAGCCTGCTTATGAGGATGAACCAAAGGATATTGGACACAAAGAAAGCATTGGAAGAGGCTCAACGAGGGAAACAGCCAGAGTTGGCCCCTCAACCATCCCATACAGCTCCAATAAGTACAACTCCTCCAACAACAGTGACTACAACAGCACCTCCCCTAGATTCAACTTCAGCAGCAAGTGCCTCAACTTCAGCAACAACTACAGCAGCAGCAGTGCAAGAGGCTAGCCTGAGCATGGAGGCCATGATGAAAGAAATTAAGGCTCTATAATTACAAATGGCAGAAATGAAGGAGACCAAGGAAAAGCTAGCCAAGATTGAGGCTAGTTATGATAAATCAAAGATGACAGTTGCTGAGAAGACCAGGGAAGTAAAGGCCCTAGAAAACAAGATAAAGGCTTTGGAGAAAGACCTCACTCTCCATAGAACCTTGACCGAGATAAAAACAATTTTGTGGAATAAAATTGGCCAAGCTCTTGCTGATCAATGGACAACAATACAAACCATTTTTGACCAAATAGAATTGATGGATGTAGCTCAGCATGAAACTCATAAGGCCAGAACATTATTAGCAGATAAGCCTAAGCAAGCCAATCGATTGATTCACTTCTTGAATACTGGTACTGGTGATCAGCTGGCAGCACTGAACATCTAGAATAGGACAGAAACTATTGTAAGAGTCAAGAAGGTGCTGACCATGAGAAATTTTGTCCAAACTATAGAAAGAAAATGCCAAGAAATGCAGGTAGAGGTAAATGCCTTTAGACAGAAGCTTTCAAATTTGCAAACCAAAGGTTTACCTAGCCTGGTCACTAGCACTGGAAGACTGCTAAAACAGGAACAGTGTGCAAACAGACTGAGTACCTATGTGCAAAATCAAATCACAACATCATCAAGCAGCTCAGAAGTAGAAGTCCCTCCCACAGGGCAGAGTTTGTATGATAAACTGGAAGATTTGTTTTACATAGAGCATGAGATAGCACACCTTTTTCCAGTTTGGCTGAATTATTACACATACACTGAAGCTGATGAAATATTATTCAAATTAAGAAAGAATCAACTACCAACAAAGGAGTGGTGGCAAATCCTACTTGGGATTCTGAAGTAATTTTAATTCTCTTCCTGTACATTGTCTGCATAACATGCAAGTTTCATTATATGGCTCGGCTACCAGAAAATCAAATTAACAGTGGGTGAAATTCAGGCTAAAAATATTCAAAAGCGCAGACAACACATCAAGGAAGCGGTCATCCACTGACTGCTAGAGTCAAAAGGTCAATAGCAAACAGGACACCTGCGACAACGAGTAAAGAGCTTTCATTTCCTCAGTTATTGCTGCACGATTTTTCCACAAATAGTTATTGGTTATGTCAGAACAAATGGACACATTTATGTCTAGATATTTCCCTATGGGATATTTTGTAAACTCCTATATATACTTGTTAAAGAGATGTATTATTGTTGGCTGGTGAATATCATTCTGGACTTGCACTGTATATTTTTGAGAACTTTTCAAAAATAAAATTGCTGGAATGCTTTGTTGGTGAACTGACTGACTGTGGAATCGATAGCAAAAGAATAGATTACAGAATTCTCGTGTTAATGCATGGATAAATAAGTCTTCTTAACTCTTATGTCACTGTATTTGTCTTTATTTATCATCTAAATATCATGTTCTAAGTTATAGGAAAGAAGGATAACCTAGAACTTACTTCACTGTACTCTGTGTTCAATTCTTGTAATTATTAATGTTTTCTACAGGACTAGCATAGGCAAGAATTCTTAATTGATCTTGTCTCCCTCGTTCTTTCACTCTAAATATCATCAAGGAATTCTAAATGCTCCCTGGTAATGTTTATGAAATTTCTCTCTATTAATAGAATGAAAGATTCTTGACTGCCTTTCATTCTTTGACTTCACTCCATCTTATTTCAGCTTCGAAATGGTTCTGTGTTTAACTAACCTGCTCTGTAGTATTATCTTTGCCAAAGAAACCGTACTTAGAAGTTTGTTTACTTAGATTCCATCAACCCAATGGCATGAACTTCTCACAACTTGCTACCTTGCTCTATTGAATGTCACCTTCCAAACATCAAACAAAACTTGTGTCTTATAACTAGCCTAAATACAAACAAACAAAGCTAAATTACAAAGAGAGAGCCCTCTTTGGTTGCAGGTAGGCTAGGACCTGTAGCTAAAACATTGGTTAGTGGTTACCTCGGCCGTATTCCCTCTAGGAGGCAAGGAACAACCTGAGTGATAACAGGAACAACCATGACACACTCACTTCAACATAATCCATATTTTAACAAATGCCAACAATTCTAACTTTTTATGATATTATTTGATCAAGCTAAGTAGCAACAATATGTCATTGGGTAATCTCGAATGGATCATTATATTGTTTTTCATCTATCTCAATGCTTTCAAAGTGGAAAAATTGGAGGAATTATCTTATAGGAGTAGTTTTATTAGTGGAACCTAATTTAGATGATTAGGTTCTAAAATTTGTTGGGGTCACTTTGAGGGTAAACTTGACCTGCTCAAGTGTGGACCCCATGATGTTATTCTACACTTAAAGAATTTTCCAATGGTGCAAGAATCTCATCAATATGGAATCTAGGGAAATTAACCCTAATAGTATATATTTCTCTACTTTTATGAGATATGTTGTGATGAACTATCCAATGAAATATCCATGGAAGTTTACAGATCATTAGGACTTCATAATGAATATAATATTTGAAATCTAACATCATCTATAGAATAGGCTTCAATATAAGCAATAGTATTAGAAATGAGTTGTTCACTTGTAAACCTTATAGATCTAATATCCACACTAGCTTACCATATGATGGGCTTAATGTGATATCTTTATCCAAATTATAATTAAACACCCAAGATAAGTATGTAACAACCCTCGTGAAAATTCCATGTAACAAAATTTAATAAAGGAAAAATAAGACCACGGTTAAGGGACACTTATTCCAAGCTTAACCTTGGGCAAATATATCCTAGTGGGCAAAGGAAAAAAGGCATTTTTGGCACATTTAGTTATGAACATAAAGGAAATTACAATAAAAGTAAGGTGGAAGATCACAGGTTGCATGTGAGGAGGAAATTTAAGGAAAATAATGGAAAATGAAGAAAATAGAGGCCTCATTAATAAAAAGACTTTTGAGGATTAGCTGGTAACCTTTTGTCAGTTCAAGTTTGGAGCTCTCTCATTATTCTCTCTCTCTCTCTCTCTCTCACTCTTGGTCGCTTGGAGTTTCTTGGAGCACTCTAGCTTTGGATCAAGGAAGGAAAGAAAGGATCAAGGAAGAAGAGAAGGATCAAGAAGCTTCAACAAGAATACTTGCAGGTAACCTTTTGCATGTGTGATTTCCTAGCTGGTTTTGACATGCATGGCTTTTCATGTTGGTGTATGGATCTCTTGTTGTCGGTGGCATGGTTTTGTCGAGTTATGATAGTGGTTTTCAGCATAGCCTTGCATTTTTACGGATGCCATGGTATGTTGGAATGTTTATCTTGGTTTTTAGCTTTGGTTTACTAGATGGATTTCAGAATCTGGGGCAGAGGTGGTCTCAAGCTTCATTTGCAAAGCCCTGGGAATCCCTTGACTCGTTTTGGTGGGATAAACGTAAATCATGAGGGATAAGTCTCAGTTTAGGTCCTAGTGATACGGGTTTGGATTACGGTAAAGCTTGAGAGACTAGTCTCGGTCTAGGGCCTAGTGATTCGAGATTGGATTGTGGTAAACCCTGAGAGACAAGAAGATGAAAAATTCTTCAAGGATAGTGATGGACTCTAGATGGCATTCCATGTTTGGTTCAGTTGTGATCGGAGCACCGACTTTGGTGTGATCATGGTTTCATGAGGGTGGAGTTGGTTTAACCTCTAAATCCATTGGGTTTTTCTATGAGATCCCACATTCATTCTTGGAATATGGCACGGGCAAGTGACAACTAGGTAATATCTCCAAGGAATAGACTAAAATAACCACTTCAACAACATCATTACCGAAAGTAGCAATGGTTTTATGGGAGCCTTTTTATTCTCCAACAAGAACCAATAAAATATGCTAGTAAAACAATACTACAAGACTCTTACGTAACCAAACCCATGAGAAAAGTCAACAATAATAAAAAAAAGAGTTGGTTATTCCATAATCTCCATAAAAATCTCCAAGGTGGAATGTTTCAGTAAAAGTGCATAATAAATATGTGTCATGTGACCTAAAGAAATAGTGTACGCCATACTATGGGAATACATCGATAATGATCTCCCAAAATAACCAAATCACTCAAGCAATAAAGGTGGGACAAGTGAAGCGCTCCTCAAATGAGTGGTCAAACTATGGCAACAATTTTTCTTTTGGGGCGGGGTGGGGGTGGTGGGGGGGGGGTGTTGGGGTTGGGGATGGGACAGGATTTTGAAAACACCATAATTGCATCATTTTTTGTCATAATTTCTATTATCACCACATGTTGGAAATCTTATGACTATTTTGTATCTAATGGTATAGCTTTGGAAAAATTTGGAAACTCTATCAAAAGATAATTTCTCCAACCTCAAAATATGAAATACAACGTTATAGATAGAATTTCAAACCTCCTAGGGCTCCTCCAATGTGGGACGTGTAGCTCTCCAAGGTGAGATTTTCTCTAAATTAGGAATGAAAACATAAAAAATCTCTTGTAATATGGAAGCCTCCTAAAAATGGCATAAGCATGAGTGTAAGAAACCTCCACATGCTCTACATATAACATTAAATATGCCTTATTGGTACGGCTAATATATCCATGTTAAGTGCCATAATATATTATATGGGAGCTACGATATAAAAGCAAAATGGATTTCCTTTATTCAAATAAGGTTTTTAGGGGGTTCCTTTTATATGACATAATTCTGTTAATATTGATAACATTCTATATTATGCCATAATCTTTAAATGCCATAGTTACTATGCTTCTATTGGTGATAGTCCTATGTAATATCATACACAATTGAAGAGAAAATTGGATTGATAGAACTTTCCAAGAGGGTTTGAGTTCCAAATTAGAAAGAGTTGTAACTTCTATGACACTACTTAAAATCACTATTACAAGGTTAATTTGGAAATATCATAGTCACTTTATTTATAATGGCATTGGTCTTGCTATAATATGGATAACAAATAAAGAGACAATCATACCGCAAGAATTTTAACTTGAAATGTGTAGAATTTCCATAATATTTGAATCTCTATTTGATTACTCAAATATTATGCATGGCCACTTTGCTTAAACTAGTACTGGTTTCACTAGAATCTAGGTGCTATGTCAAAATATATTTGTTCTACAAGACTTGTGGTTGTCACTAAAAAACCCATAAAATAGTTGATTCAAAAACAATAATATGTTCACTTTTCTAACTCTAATTTGAGCATTTTTTTTTTTGAAATCATGTATTTGTTTTAGAGGAACTCAAATCTACGTGTTGTTTATTCATGTTTTGCACAAAAATCTACAAAAGTGGATTTGAGTGTTGTGGTCCTCTTCTTCCCTTGAAAATATAATTACATAGTACAATAATAATTCCATTTTGTCCTAGGAAAAAGATTCGATACCACTTGTAGTGATCGTTAACTTTTAAAATTGATTGACAAATGTTATATTAGAAATTATTAACACATTATTTAATATCAAACCATGGAGGAAGGGCAACAACATATAATGATCCTTTTATGGAAGTATTAGCTCCCGTTCCCTTGTAGCTTCAATGTGGTAAGATCGCAATGAATCAAACATCAATAAAATATATTTCAGTGTGTTATTTATAAGCAAAACTCCATCCTAACTTATAACTATCTAAAAAACATAATTTTAACCAAATGTTAAATACCATATAGACCTTCATTAATAATACCACATTATATTTATTTCAAATAAGTCTAACCAAATTTCTAAATATATTTTCAAACAAACAATAATACAATTATATAATTTAAAATATATATAGATTATCTATACAACATAACTATATATATATATATAGAATAATATCACAATAAATTAAAATATTAATATTAATATTAAAATTTTAGAAATAGGTACCAGTTGAAAATACATGATTCTCATATTAAAATGGATTTAAAATATTCCAAAATCACTCCAATCCCAATCATCTCCGCGTGTTAAGGAGTTCCCTTACTACTATTATTTCAACACATTTTATTTGTTTGGGACCCCAACCCGTATCTATAAAGTTTGATACGGATATGGTGTGTTTGTGTCCTTTCTATTTCATCCCATCAAAGCTTAATGGATGATGACTTTCACATACATTAATTTACACAATAAACATTTAATAATATATCTTCCAAAGCTCATCTAATAAAATATCTTCCAAAGTTGTTAAAGTAGAGCTAAATTTAGAAAACAATGGGTATTTATTAGTGGATCTAAACCAAAGCTAAATTTGGAAACATTTGACTTTATAAATGGGTATTTATTAGTGGATCTTTGTGAAATATGAAATTCCCTGCCACATTCCTAGGATCCCTTAAGATCTTCAATATAACGATGGGTAACTATTAACAAATAAAGTAATATCTGGACTCATTGTGGGAGGTATTAAAGTTACTCATTGTGTTGAAGAATGAGACATTTTCATTAAAATACAATAAGGATGGTCTATAGTACTACTCTTTATCTATATATATATAAGGATTGTAAGTCAATTTTTTCACCTTTTTATTTCATCGTGAAACAATATAACCATGGTTAAATATAAATAATTGAGATTTTTTTGCAGTTGATATTAATAATATGCAAAAAGTCAAGGAACCATGATTAATAATTTGTCAAAATAGATGAAGATAGGCAATACTTTAAAATTGAAATTCAACTGCAAAATGAAAATGTAAATGTAAAATACGAAGGAAAAAAGATGAAGACTAAATATAATAATAGAAGCATAATATTGTACATTAAAAAAATATAGATAATAAAGGTGCAGAAAATTACGGAAATGATCTTATTATATTGACACTATTATTACTAAGAAATTTGGTAATAAATATAAAATATTGAAATACAAATTATTAATGAAAAAGATGGAAGAATGACTAATGTTCATATGTAATGGGGAATTAATAAATCATTATAAGTGAAAGAAGTTGTAAAAATATCAAGGATTAAAATAAATGAAGTTATTAAAGATTTACATTAAAAATAATTAAATATTTGAGTGGATGGATAATTATAACAATAAAAGAGTAAAAATATAAGGAAATCTTATTATTTGGTTTTATCACATGTAAAAAATTTTACTGTAAATTTTTGAAGAAAAACTTTTTAAAGGTTTTATAACACAATGGACACCATAATTATAGGTTTTAACTCTATACAATTAATTTTTATAAATAGTTTCTTAATAAAATAGAAAATATGCAATGGAAAATACAAACATTAACATACATATTTTAGGAAAAACTAGTAAGATTTTTTCAATATATATATTTTTGTATAATATTACAATATAATATATATCACACGATATCCAAAAATTGTCAATTTATTTACCATGGATTAGAATACAACCATAGTTCCTTAACCAAAACTACAAAACCATGGGCATAACTACCATGTGCCACAAAACTACTTTTAACAAAATTAGTGAGCTTAAAACCACCAAGAATAAATGCAGAAACCACCCCAATTTTCTTTTGGGGTTTGTGCAAAGGAGCTTCCACCCCCTTGCTTCCATAATGCAATGTAAAATGTGTGTGGATAATTATGTAAGGAAGATAACACATACAAATCTAGATTGGATCATTATATTATTTTTAATCCATCTTGAAGTTTTTAGAGTGGAAAAAGTGGAGGAATAACCTCACAAGACTATTTTCACTGGTGGGAGTACCTAGTTTGGAAAATTGGGGTATGAAACCCCCTTGGAGCAGTTTGAGGCATTATATGACATTCTTTGGAGTTACAAATTTTCCACTAGAGGGTGCACCATTTTGCACTATTCTACACAAATATTCCTTTACAATGTCAAAAGAATCACCTCAATCGGAGCCCATATGAAAAAGTTATGCCACTTGGAAGTTGACCTTTCTGTTTTGATCAATATGATTCAAGAGGATTCCATGTCAGCCCCCATTATTAATAGAAAAGGGCTAGACATGTGATGACGATGATGAATAATGTAGAAGAGTCAATCATTATAACTCCAGTTAAGAGTTAAAGGAATCAAACCTAACCACTAGTAGCCTAGTAGGCTATTAGGCTATGTTATAACTAGATCAATAGAAGGAAAAGGGTTTCTATTCTATTCAAGTACATTTTGTTCCATAGATGGGCAAGCAATTGAGAACGTATAGGGAGAGAGATAATATGGAGGTATTGTGAGCTATAGTAGCCCAGATGCCACATGAATCACTTTTTTGTACTTGCATCCATTTTCTATTCAAAGAAAGAGCACTACTCAACCTCACCTTCCATCTAGGTTTTCTCCTAGAAGGGTTTCCTAGGTTATATCTTGTGTTAATTTGTGCTTTGTGAGTTTTATTTCATTGTTCTTTATTTTATGCATATTTTATCTATTACATGCACATGCAAAATAAAAAAGAATTAAGAGATCCATAAATCTAAGGAGAAATAAACCCTCATAGTGTAGATTTAAAATTCTCTAATATATTTTAGTACATTTATAGTGATAAATGGTCGAGTGGAATATCCATGGAATTTATGGATCATGTTGGTATCAAACAAACTTTCTTAGGGTATATTATGGGGAATTTCATGGGTTATAGAATTGTTAAAGCGAAAGTCATAAAACCCCATCCATGGTTAACAAATCTATGAAAAACCCTCATGATATCACAAAGAACAGGTTTGGATGGCCGGAAGCACAAGTAGCAGATATAAATTGTAATGTGAGCCTCCTCGTTGAGGCCCTAACCAATAAGTTGGGTATATTCGAAGAATGTGGAGGTTATAACGCAATATTTTGATAAGAGGGGAAATTGACATATCGGGAAGAACCATAGAGGGAATCTAATAAAGAACCCAAAAAGGATCAATCCAGTTCAAGTTCTATGAACCTCAATCCCTGTTCAACATGGAAGCCAAGGTTGAATTCAAGCTTGATCAAGGTGAGATTGATGCTCTGAAGCTAAATAATTAGTTGCAACAATTAGAAATTTATTTTTGTGTTCATCATATAGAGGAAGAAAAGAAGATTTCATTTGCTTGGATAAAATTAGAGGGCCATACATTGGCGTAGTGGGTAAACCACATAGAGATCTTCAAGGTGGAGGAAGATCCTCTAGACTTGACTAAGTTGGAGGATTTTAAAACCCTTATATAGTCACAAATTTACCCTATCATATATGTAGAGGATCATTGGATCTGGTGGCATTACTTTAGGTAGAAGCAGGTGCAGAGTGTACATGAGTACCCCACATAAATTAGAAGGACATCCATAATGCTAGTTATCTCCCCATTGAAACTAGACATACTCCTCAAGTATTTGGGACTTTACATAGTCATCCACAGAAGAAAGTGATGCTATTCAAACCTAAATTGATGGATGGGGCTTGTCTATAGGAATAATACCTAGAGAACATAGGCTTGAACAAAGGGAAATCAAGTGGGTTGAAGTAGAAGGAGAATCAAGACACTTCTAAGGAGGGAAAGAATAAGTGGAAAGGGGGAAAAGATAAAAATAAAGTAGCCAAAATAGAATAGTGAAAATATCCCAACAACCACTACAACCACTATAACATTGACGGTCATATAGAGGAGAAGCGTTGGAATTTGCATCTAGAGCTTAACTTGAAAAATAGAGAGAAAGATGCAAAGGAAATAACCTCATGGCTAGTGATTTGAGCAACCAAATTGAAATCAAATTAGACATCGATGAGAAGATTTTTTGTACATTAGTGCAGAAGGAGGTGAATTTGAGTAGAATTTATCAATAGAGAGAGAATGAAAAGACCAAACTCTTTCATACAAAGATACATGTCAAGAAGAAAAATATTGATGCTCTATTCAACTCAAGGTCATGAGAAAATCACATTGCAACAGATCTAGTAAAAAAAATGTGATAGAAAGTTTTTGATCATCTAAGACAATATCCATTAATATGGGTAAATAAGGAAGCATGAATAAAGGTAACCAAATAGTGCAAAATTATATTTTCTGTTAGTGTTGATTTTATTGATGAAGTAGAATTAGATGTAGTTCCCCTTGATGTATGTGGAGTTCTGTTTGGAATTCCATATATATATATATAATATATATATATATATATATATATATGTTGGATGCAATATTTACGCAGTCAGCTAACTAATACCACCTCATAAATAATGGAAAATACTTCACCATAATGCACACAAGGGAAAGTCCAAAATTTTATTGGTAAGTGCCAACCAAGCCAAGAAATTGATCAACTCTTGATCTGATAATCACCCTATGAGTGACCTTAGTTGAAGATTTATTAAACAAAAGGTATTACAGGCTCATGTGTTGGTGTGTGTTCTATGTTATTTAAGCAACGGATCGATCAGATTTCTAATACACAGATATTTAAATGGAAAGATAGTAGAGAAATACAGTAAGAAACATAAAGACACAAATAGTTTTTAGTAAGGAGTTCACCATATTCTCCAGGGCTACGTCTCCAGTCTAGCTTCAGTGGTGGCCTTGTTGTATTGTGTCTTTCAGTAGAGAAATTACAATATAGGGACTCAATATGAGTTCTCCTGAAGCAGATTTTGCTTGGCAGGGTGGCTCTTGGATTCGTCAAGCCATTCAGAGTTCACAAACTCTTTTTCTTCCTACCAGCTTTGTGACCCTTGGTCTACAGTGGAAAGAGCCAAAAGTGATGCTTAGTCTGGATAGATTCCTCTATGGGAAGGCTTGAATCTTCAAGCTCTCTGGTGCTCGACGCCGCCTGTGGTCAGCTCGGCCTTCTGTCTCCTCTGCTTGGCTTTACTGTTCTCTGTGTTCAGTCCTCCTCTCTAGGTTCACTATTCACTCTCTCTCTTTTTCGCTTGGACTCCCCTCAATTCGAGTTTTTCATCAACTCCTCCTATTCGACTATCTCTGTTCATGGCTTTAGCCATTCGATCCCTATGCCTATTCGGTTCCTCTCCCACTTGTGTCGATTCACCTTCTGCAGTTGCGCTTGGAGTTCCTTGTTCGACGCCAGCATGAACACCCAGGGAGTGGCCATGTGTCCCCATCTAACTGGTGCCAGCATGCTTCGTCGATTCGTTTCTTCAATTACGTCATGGATGCATTCTTCCTCCACCGTGGCGGTCAAATGGACTCCAAATCCCTTTAGAACACAGCTTAATTCCCTGTTGATTTTGCTTCTTTCCAATGGGTGCAATCTTAGCCGTCTGATCTGGGCTCCTCAAGATCTGACGTCATACGCACGTCGAGCGTGGTTGACTTGCTCGACCGATAGCGTGTGATCAATGGCGGTTTTCTCTCACCTCCATTGCCACGCATCGATTAGTGTATGGAATCTCTCTGCTCCTGTCCAAAACCTCTTACCATTCAAGGGCGCCCTGATCAAAATCACCAGTTTCCAAAGCGCAGGTCCCGCCTTCATAATTTAGCGCTTTTACCTTTTCCCGCCCACGGTCCTCCAGTTCCCCCACGTGATTGGGTGCTCGGGATTTCCCATTTTGGCCCTGTTCACCCAGTGATGCGCAATCGCGCATCAAAAATTACCTCCTTTTCCTAATTCGGTGCTCCTAGGGGCTACTTTGACCTCCCGCACAGTCTCCATGGGCCTCTGTCAGCGCGCTTTGACCAAGGTCCTCGTTGTTCCACACTGGCCGCCATTGCCACTGGTTTAGGGTGTTTTTGATGTTGTTTTGGATTCTTTAAAGAGTTGTTTTGTCCTGATACACTCAAGGTTCTTTGACAGTCGTTTATGGATCCAATTCGGATCACGACCTTCCCACTAAAAAAAAACTTTTGGACCACCAAAAGTTGTTTTTCTTCAAGCGTCGACTAAGTGAGGAAACTGTTGTCTCACTTGTTCAATCTCAATCCACTTCACACTACTCGGCTTCGAACCTTTAAGCTGAATCCCGAGGTATTCCATTTGTCCACTGTGCATCGTCCTTACCTTCCTATCTAGCATTGTGTCTTCTCGTAATGCACTTAGATATTCAGGTAGGAGGTCATCAACATAAGGTAATTGACTCTTCTCTTCAGGGTCCTCAATAATTGAAGGTTCAAACAACCTAAAGCAATCTACGTTCACGATTGAGTAGATGGGCATGTAAGCTGGTAGATCAAGGTGAAAAGCATTTTCACCAATCTTCTCAAGTATCCTGAAGGGTCCATACCTAATAGGTTTTAGCTTTTTACCTTCACCTTACATCCTGCCCTTGTTGATATACAACCAGACTTGGTCTCCAACTTGAAAACTATGCTCCATCCGATGCTTATCATGCCTAGCCTTGTACTTGGCCTGGCTCGTTTCCAGCTGTTCCTATATTGCCTGGTGGATCTCCTGGATTTGTTCAATGAACCTAGTTGCCTTGTCCACATCACTATCTCTATCAACCATGGTATATTTACCAAAGACAAAATCCAAGGA
Source organism: Pinus taeda (assembly GCA_000404065.3). NCBI lineage: Eukaryota > Viridiplantae > Streptophyta > Pinopsida > Pinales > Pinaceae > Pinus > Pinus taeda. The sequence continues at coordinate 273,063 of APFE030053324.1, read as the reverse complement.
GACCTTGGTACGAAACCAAAACAGGTCTCAAAAGGAGATCTCTGGGTAGAAGAGTGTTTGGCTCTATTGTAAGCATGCTGTACATAACAGAAGTTTTCATCCCAAAGCTTAAGATGTTTGCTGCAATATCCTCTCAATAACTGGATCACCATCCTGTTAACCACTTCTGTCTGGCCATCTGTGTGTGGATGAAAATCTGTGATTTTCTTTAATTTAGTGTCCATTAGTTCCCACAGAATGGACCAAAACTTCCCCACAAATCAGGTGTCTCGATCAGATACAATAGAAGTGGGTAATCCAAAATGAACCTATACATGTTCAAAGAATAATTTTGCAGTTTGTTCAGCTATAATCTATTTACTACAGGGTATCAAAATACACATTTTGCTGAACCTATCCACAACCACATATAGATAATCATGACCTTTCCTAGTTTTAGGCAGTCCTCCAATGAAATCCATGGAAATGTTTTCCCAAGCGTGAGAAGGAACTGGAAATGGAGTGTACACGCCTAGTTTTCTATTGCTAGGCTTGCTTTTAGAACACATAGCACACCCCTTTACATATCTAGAAACTGTCTCATTCATTTTCAGCCAATAGCAAAACCTTTGCAGTTGTACAACTGCTTTACTTACCCCAAAGTGACCTGATATCAAAAAAGTGTGTGCTTCCCTAATTATCTTTGCTCTCTCAGTTTGTGGAATGCAGAGTTTCCCACAATGATATAAGAGTCGGTCCTTCACATGATAGTCCAATTCCTCTACTCTTTTGCCTTGACTCAAAGTTGCATATACATCTTTAAAATCCATATCCTGAGCATATTGTTCTATGTAGCTTTCATGCAGCCCAAAATTATGCTTAAGTATGGTAGATGCATTTATAATGGGTCTAGATAACATGTCTACAACCTTGTTATGTATGCCCTTTTTATATCTGATGACTAAAT
>APFE030053324.1:186798-247156 GCA_000404065.3 Pinus taeda | reverse complement strand
GGGATTCGGAGTTTGATAGTGAGGTTGGATTCTGAACTCGTTGTATTACAGCTTAATAGAGTATACGCCATTAGAAATCCAGTTTTATTAAGATTATTTTTGAGAGTGCGTCTCTTGGAACGTGAATTTGATTACATTGAATATCAGCATATTTGAAGATCTTTAAATACATTAGTAGATGCAGTTGCTTCTCTAGTGTTAAGTAGACATGTGCGATAATCATACAGGGAAATTTTAAAACATTCCATAACATGTTTAACAAGACAAGCCAGTAATAACGATATCATATATAGGAGTGTGTCAAAAAATACATCGTCTTCGATCATAGGTTGAAAAACACCTTATGATCGGCAAAAGTGATAAGTACAAAAAGAAAAATGTCACATGTGACTACATAAGCGACCATCCCATCACTGGTGATGATCTCGATACGAAACCACTGCACGAGCCACCTTACAAAGGAACCTCCTAAAAGGTCCTGGGACTCCAATCACATAGCGCTAAAGTCGATGAGGGATGTCATCTATACTAGTCTCGGGCATGTCCCTTGTCAGGTGCTCTAAATGGCTCTCCAGCTCGGCTAAGGTCTCTGCTGATTCGTCCTGTGGGGCTGGAGCCAGTGCAACTAGTTGTTTCCTCTCGTAAGGCCGGAGAGCTGCTGGTCGCTGTGGGCCCACATTTGCATTTGAAACATTTTACTATCAGTTTTGGGACGATATAAAAACAACAAAAAATTAATTAGGAAAATGTTGAAAATGATTTTACCTACATCATCCTATTGCTCTCCTGGTGGAAGAGCCATGTCTAGGTCTCCACGAAAATCAACCCCAGCATAAGGGAAATCCTGAATAGCAAAAACCTAGTTTTCCAACCATTGGAAATACTCAGGTTTGAACTGAACAACCTCGGTCCCCTCATCAGGATGACGGGCCATAACTACAACCCATCGCATCAGTTTGGGCTCTCGAGGAAGCCAGCTCCAACAGTAAGCTGTTGTGGGATCAGCATCGAAACCATCTCCAGGCCAAAAATCACAACTATAGCCCCATAACCAAAGGTCTTTAGCTGTCCGTTTTTGGCCCTGGTCAGTTGGCCCTTCACATTGGCCAACACAACATCGCACCAGTTGAAAATGGTGCCTCGAAAGCAATCAACTGCCATCCGCATCTGGGATCTGGTGGCAACGTGTAGCGCTGCACTGCCGCAGAGTCTAGTAACTGTGAATGCTATAACCATGAGTTTGGGAAGGGATATGGTTTTGATATCTATCCCTTTGTCCCGGTTTTGGACATTGCAAAACTCTAGGCGGAGGCTCTCGACAGATTGGCCACCTGCCCTGGGCCCAAATAGAGTCAAGTGTTCACCCCTCCTGGGTAAATCGGTCAAGAAATATATGTCAGCTGGCTCGATTTCGAGCTGGTGTCCACCAATAAAGAAGCACTGGTCCTATACTCCATCTATCAACCAACCACTGCAAAAAGTCCATCTCGGCCCTCATGCCAGGTATGGCCCAGAACTTGTACAAGCCACATGCTTTTAATGCATCGATCGAAGGTTGATGATTCATCGCGGTGAGGTCCACATCCTCGTGTTCCCATTCTCGCTAATCAAGCATGATGGATATCCTACAATCAAGTAAAAAGGTGAATTAGAATATGCAAAATTGATTTCATTGGGTATTTTTTGAGTTAGTTAGGTTTTTGTAAACCTATGCGCGGGGTATGCACCCCCTTGTTAGGGACAGTGCGTGGGGTCCGTACCTTGCCTTCACGGCAGGTGCGTACCCCCGACTTTTTGCCCATTGAAAAAAAGTCGGGGTATGCAGGTCCCCTGTGGTGAACCTGCGGGCCCCTGCGCACGGGTTTCTAAACCTAAAAACCTCCTAAAAACACAATTTAAGCCCTAAAAAACAACTTCAAACAGACAAAAATGAAGAATAGGATGATGTGGATTACCTAGAGGAGACGGCGTTCGATTCCAACAGACGGATTTTCCGCAACCTTTGCGGGAAGTTTCTGGTCGAAATCCCTTTTTTCTCAACCAAATCTCAAATGGTAAAAATGAATGGTAAAAAGTCCTTTTTATAAGTTTTTTGGGTAAATAAATTCTAAATGTGTTTATGTTTCACTTTAAAAGGGTGTTTTTTGCAACATTTTAACCTATTATTAAACAGGTATGAGTAATGTTTGAGTTTTTGTTCGGGATAACGGATTTTCGGGCGAAATCAATCATTTTCAACAAAAAAACCATTAGAGTCATATTTAAGCTCTTTTCTGACTCCTAAAACATGAAAAGATTGCCAAGTTTTTCTTTTTAAGCTCGTTAAAATGGAACTAAAAAGATGGTCCTCTTACAGCCCTTTTCTGACCGTAAAAACACGAAAAGATTGCTGGGTTTTTGTCGTTTCAAATTCGATATTGGTCATAAAACGACGTGTCATTGATCGCTTTTTTACTTTTTCGGATCAGAGGCACTAATTACGAAAAGTACTCCTTGGTCGTAAAATATCAAGCGGTTCTCTCAAGTATTATTTTATACTTTTTCGGGCTTAGGAGACACAAATTTACGAAAAAAGTCAACCCTGGAGTCTCCTTAAGTTTTTTCAGACTCTCTAAAAATGGAAAACGCCGAGTTTCTCCTATACTGGACTCGTTAAATTTCGACAGTAAAGGACCTATTCAATTACAAATAGGAATGGACCACTCCTTCTTAGGGTTTGAATTTAAACTAAGTTGGACTCATCCGAAGGGTGAGCTTGTAATCAAGCATATTTTATCCTCCTCAAGCTTGTAAAAAATAAATAGGTACTTGCCAGAAATGGTGGGGGAAAGGAGAGAAAATGAGCCTGCTTGTCATACTTTGTAATCACTCTTGAACACGACATTTTCATTCACCTGGGTTGGGAAATCCTTTACCTAACAGTTGATCAAACCAAATTGAAAGTTTTTAGCCAGTTTCTGGGTATTAACTTTGGGTCAATCATCACCAAACCATCTGTTGTGTCGTTATGTGTTCAATAGGTCAAAATATCTGTCATTCCATCTTGACCATCCCTGAGTCAGTCCTTGCAACTAAATTTCTTCAAACTTGATCTATGATTTCGTGTCGTTGGCTTGCCTACGACGGATCGCTTTCTATCGACTTCAACTCTTTATCTAGAAAGATGATCTAGAAATAACCAATACCATGGGATCTACATGCCTCAATGGCAGGTTTCTCGTCTTCAATGACAGGTTGCATCATTGACCTTCGATTGAAGGATTCCATGACATGTTCGACATCGACACATCTAATCACATCTCATGGATTGTACTGAGTACTTTGAGAGCCATTGTCATTATTGGTGGTTTCTCTCACACTTGTTAACAATTACATCATCGACTGGTAATCAAGTGGTTTCTACCATGTTCGACTTCGACACATTTTTCACATGGATAGAATCGTACTATTTCGAGGAGTAGAAATGAAGACCCTGGATCTAGTTTCCACCATCCAGGCTACGAGGAATTTTGTATTCATTATGTTGTAGACTATTCATAAACAGGTGGCTGCGTCCATACTGTGTCTACATCTGTCTATACTTATGATGTGTTACAAGATCATTCCTATATCAGACTAGTAGATAGTTTTCTAGTCAATTTTTAGTTTCCTAGTCGGTTTTGATCTGAGTATGGGAATGCCTACCTTAGCGATGATATGATATCATATATATATTTTGCACTTGAATGTTTTTACAGGTTCCAGCCGAGCTCTCCACAAGATAATCCTCGAAATGATAAAGTACTTCACTCTTCTTAAATGATAAATGAAATCCTCATCTACTACAGACTTCGCAATTTAGGGGGCAATCTGTTACACAAAAATATTGTCACCATGATTATTTGCAGTCAGTATGGGTCTATCATCACTTATACTAGCCTCCTCAGCAAGTCTCAGACCTTAGCTCTTCATGTCAAGCTTTGCAAAAGAGGGAAAGACATTTAAAATCAATATTACTCTGGTTCCACACTTTCTCCTACTTTTACCTGCGGACCCGCACCCTTTGTCCATAATACCTGCGTACCTGCACGCTTTGTCTGTAAAGGGGTGGGTGCGTACCCGTGTAAAAGTAAAAAAGGCGCAATTTTATCCTAAAAAACTCACTTTTGAGTTAATTCTAGATGTTTCTAGAAGAATTTTGACGTGGATTGTTCGCTCCAAGGTGGTTCATGCATCCCAAAAGAGAAGGAGCTAATCCCTTGATAGGAGGAGCTATCCCTTTGAAGGAGGCTTTATCCCTTTGAAGGAGGACCTAGTAACTTCCCTCCATTGCACTATAAATTAAGGCATTGGGCCAGTTGCTGGGGAGGTTAGAAGCTGAACATTTTTAAGGGTAAATGCTGATGGAATTGGGACTTCCTAGTTAAACTTGAGAGGAGAGATCACATACCTTTTGGTTTCATTGGGAAGTGAGTGAAACTTGTCAAAGTAGAGGAGACTTCTTGTCGGACCCTGGGAGGAGCTTGTACAGCATCAAGGCACAGGTTGTAAAGCTCTTCTTTCATTTGAATTAATACAATCAGATTCATTTTTCTCAACAAATTGTCTTATGTGGTTTGTTTCATAATCTCCTTGATCATTATGATGAATATGCTTTATGATATTTGCTTTTCAGGTGCTATTTAATTTGTTTGCTTGTTTGTGTTTGCAGACTTACTTCAAGGAAGCTCATTTGGAGCGAGGGAGTGAGGCTTCCACAAACTTGCATTGGACCCAAGGTAGGCCTAAAAACACTTGTTTGCCTTTGTTTTACTTGCATATTTAGAGAAAGATAGTTTTTGATTGGCTTGCTTGTCACTAGATATCCGTAGATACTAGGAAGGTCGATATTGTCTACAACCTCGACTCATTCCGTGTGACAGTTCTAAATATGAAGATGCAATACATACCTTCTGTAACAGTGGTACACCATGTAGATCAAAATATTGCTCCATCTGAAGTATCCAATTTACAGGAGCCTTCCCATCAAACTTCCTCATCTTGTTTTTTCTTGATTTTAGGAGCTTGATCTTGGAACGACTATACCTATGTACTTTCAGATCTTTAAGTTCTAAAATTGTGACATCCAGTAGTCCTCTGTGTCCTCTTCCCAATGCCACTAGTCTGACCCCAATTGGATTCTCCAATGAAGAGTTATGCCAAATCTCCCACAGTGACCTGATTATAGACCTTTCCAGAAGAGAAAACTTGTATGAAGTGCCACGTGTCACTATTCATACCTTTGGCTCTGAACAATATCTAGAAGAAACTAAATTCCGTCCTATTTCTATATCGTTTTGCGAAATTTCAATCCGATGCTCAAAGAGAAAGTTATGATGATTTTCCCCAAGTCACCTGTTTGGAATGTAATTCAAGAGTCTGCAAAAAGACCAACTTCCTCAGATCATATCTTTGCAAATATAGTGCGAAAAGTTCTGAAATTTTGACCTGAGATTTAGCGCGATGTATTCTCAAATGGGTTTTTTTTTCAACATCTGAAATGTCGCAGAAAAAAAAGTTATAGCGAAAATTCCACGATGACCTGTTTGGAGCAGCGAAACCCTAGAATCCAAAGCTTTGATACCAAATGTTATGAAACCAGCTCAAGAAAAGATAGAAAAGATAGATCAACACCTTAGAATTCAGCCTCTTCAAGGGTACAACATCCTTTACATTACATAAATGAACAATTCTTGGATGATACCAATGAAAAGACCTCCTTTCTATATATAGGAGTCTAAGGGGTCATTATATAATGAGAGCCTACATAACAATAATAATGTAAGGGCACAATAATAACAATAGTGGGTTTCTATGGGGCACAATAGTAACAATATGGGCATTACATCGGTACACCAATATAATAAGGGGGTTGTACTAATAATAATAAGGGGTTACACTAGTAGTATAGGGCCTAACAGTATTTACATCTAACTGCTCAAGATGCAAATATTCAACTGCCACTAGACTTAAAATAGTTCTGATTGAAGTCATTTTAACAACAGGAGAAAATATTTCATCAAAATGGGACTTTGGTCATATACCCAACAATCCCCCCCTCGAACAAAGGACCATCGAGCCTCCCCTCAAACGATTATCCATCCATCCACTCTCTACCAACCAGGATTCTCCACTCCAATGCATTGGAAGCACACACCTTACATGGAGCACCACCTGCCTCGAAAGCTTGCTCTATCCCAAGTCAACTCCTCTTCACCGTGTTGGGACCAAGATATGTCCATGAAGAATCCAGAGCACACCGCCTGTCTAACCGAGCTCATCCACAGATCCCATCATGATATTACCGGGCCCCACCACCTTCGTTCGGCATTCCGAGGATTCATCCACTTGGCTAACTACGGAACTTGGCTCCGATACCACTTGTAAGGACTCTGGACACCACATATCTCCATAATGGTATGATATTGTCCACATTGGGCCTAAGCCCTCATGGATTTGGTTTTGGGCTTTACCACCAAAAGGCCTCACACCAATGGAGATATTTGTCCATCCTTATATACCCATGATCCTCCCACTTCTAGTCAATGTGGGACTTTGGTCATATACCCAAGAAGATAATCGATGGGGCTCGAGATGACTGAAATAACAACTTATTTTAGGCTAGGTATGAAGTACAAGCATTTGATTTGAGTTTTTGGGGGTTTTGAGTCGGAAAAAGGGAAAGGCAAATTTGGGTTTGGGGATGAGACGCTGTTTTCACAGAGTTCATATTGGGGCAAGGAAGGCAATCGTTTTGATGCTTTTAGAGTGAATAAATGGATGGATCAGACTGGTGAGGAGCCAAGGAGGGAAAGAGAGTCTCAAGATTCCTCCTCAAATAGATCAAAACATTGAAAATCAAACAAAAGTTCAAAGCAGAGCACAGCAGTCCAGTGAATTATACTTTAATCACTCATTTGTTTAATTTCAGAAGTAAAGGGAAGGGAAAATAATACACATAAACATCAATGAATTTACAAGTACATAGAGAAACACACCATCAAAACACAGAGCCACATGGATCCCAACAAGTGCTACAAAATCCTGGTCTTTCCTTTGCCAAAAATGCAGAGATAGAATGTATAATGAAGTGCCAAGCAATCCCAAGTGTCCAACCCTGAAAATGACTCAGAAGATACATGACATAGACCATTCTAACCCACTCCCATGCCTCTAGGGTCGAGCTCATCATTCTAGGAGCTGTTTCAACCAATTCTAAACAAAGCACTAAAATCTAGGCAATCAAACAACTTGCCTCTATAAGGCAGGAAACTGATTCATTCATTAAATTTTCACTTTTTAATGAATGAATCCTCTAGAACAAGTAAAAATATGCCAATATAACATCATGATCCTTCAATTAAATCAAGATAGGTCAATAATTATATCACAAAGTAAAACTAGTCAAACTGGCCAAATTTTCGAGCTGGAAGATGAAAAATTGCACAAAAATCCTCTATGCGTCGAGCCAAATCCTCTATGCGTTGTGCCACTTTGGAGCTGCATTTGGGGCACTTCCCAAAGTCAAAATTGAACCCAAGATAGATTGTTTGAAAGCACTACCTATCTACTTTCCAACCCAAGTGGAATGTTTCAATTTGGTCGCCATTTGCCCTCCAAAACTTCAATCTCTGAATACTGCTTCCTGCGTGTCAAAATAGGGGTAGTGAGGTCATTTTGTGAGTGTTTTTGACCTCTTGTGGACTCAAAACTTGCTCAAAATTCTTGGCCATGCACCAACAGTCATGATTTTTCATGACAAATCCAAAAATATAATTTTTTTGCCATTTGGAGCCCTCTAGCAAAAGCGAGCGACACGTGGCGCGGCGCATAGGGAAGCAAAACCTGTTTTTCAGTGCAAAATTTTTCAAAAATACAAAAATTGCTCCAAATTTTTTTAAATTTGGGTTGTTACTTCTCTATCAAGTGTCATGTTGGGCTAAAGAGGCTTCGGCCAATATGCGAAGGCGATCATGCTCCTTTTGCCTCTTTTGCTTCTTTATTGCCTTCTTCAATTTTGCCTTTAGGTTTCTTATTCGTGCCTTGGTGCTCATATTGCGCGCCCTATAATGGAAAGCCATGTGTCTCAATAATGCTTTGTCCCTGTCGGCCCTTTCCAGAAGTCTCTCCAGGTGGATGTTGATTCTCTCGAGCCAAGACTCCTGATCATCATTAATCTCTTGCTCCAATGAAGTGAGCTCAATCCTCTGCCTTTGGGTAGCTTGGCGATTCTCGTGCATGTTTTGCAACTCCATGATTGCCTGCTGATCTTTGAGCTGTTTGTTCCTCTACTCCAAACATTTCATAGTCCACTTATCCCTCTCCAAGTCAAGGGACAAGGCTGTGATCTCTATCTGCTGCTCCTGGATGATCTCTCTAAGATGTGCATTTTACGAGCCCATGTCTGTAACATCATCCTGAATGAGGATGAAATCAGTCTCTCGCTCACCTGAAGGCCCCTCATCCTACATTGTCCTCTTGCCTCTGTCCTCTAACTGTGATGCTGATGTCAGAAGCGAGGCCCCTTCTACCCCGAGTGGAGATAAAACTCGCTTTGCTACTGCAAATAACTGCCTCGTGCCCTTCTGATATGTAATGAAGACCGATATAGTAGCAGTGTGTGAATCATGGCCTTCTTGCTGATGAGAAGGTCCACCAGTATCATGCCCAACCTTTGAAGGTCCCTGTGAAGCTTTGAAAAAGTCACGAGAGATGAAATCATCCCAAGTGATGCCCTGTAATCCAAGTTGATGAACCACCAAAATCTTGATGAGAGTAAAATGGAAAATACTGTTGAACTGCTGCTCAGGGGTCTTGTGCTGCATAAGGGTGGTCATCCTCTTTATGTTTCGGCATATGAAATATGGAATGTTCATCATCCTTACCCGGGTGAAATGCATGAGCAACCTGATGTGATAAGAATATAGTCGGGAGAAGCGACCTTCATAACTGAAATAATTCATGATTAATTTCATTAATGGAGAATATTCATCTTTGAGATAATGGAAAGGGAACACTCTCTTTAGCTGCCTCAAGAAACTAGGTTTAATAGATGGCTCATAATGTTGCCGGTCAATCTTCTGCCTCTTGTTCCATGGTTCTCCGATGTTAGGTATGTCAGTTGCTAATGAGATAGAATCTGGTGTAAGTGTGAAAGTGACACCAGCCAAAATAACTTGATCACCATGTAAATATAACACAAATAAGAGAGCCAACTCCTGATGGAGTTGAACAGTAGCAACCTTTTCACAAAATTCATAACATGACTGAAACTGGAAACAAGAGACGACAAGGGGGCAGGCCTGCAATTCTGTAAGGGTGGTTGATTCTTCTCTGAGATGTTTGCCACCTTTGTGAGGCCTCCGGGGTGCATGTCCCTCCATGGGTGAGTTAGTTTGAGTCTCCACTTCATAATCAAATGAATGACCGGATGACATGACCGTCGCTATACAAATTTCCTTGGAGAAATAGATGTTGGTGATAAAACTGTGTTTGGACTGCTCTTTTGTGATGTGGTTGAATTCTGCCACCAAAGGGAAAAAATGCACAAAGGGACTGTTAGGAAGAGGGAACGTAGTAAGGGATTTAGGGACTATAGGGATTAGGGAAATGTAGGAGGGTTTAGAGGGATTTGATGTATAGGGTAGGGTTTGGGGTTTTTGGAAATGTGTGGAAGGGAATTGGGGATAGGGGTTTAGTAATTTTTTGGGGAAAGGGAAGATTGAAATCAGGGAGAAATGGAATAAGGGAGAAGGGAATGATGAAAACAAGGGAGAAATGGGAGGGAGGAATGACTTTGGTGGCAAAACTGTGAATTTGGAACCCTAGCAGCAAATTTTCCTTTAGGTTTCTTAGCAGTAGGGTTTAAGATTTTTGTTTCAACCGTTATCATCCATAAACCACCATCACTTATCACAAAATTGGATGAAACATCAAGATAACGACCCTACCTAGCAAATCCACGCAAGTTATGAGCAATTTGGAGAAATTTCAAGAAAATTTGGGCTTTCAGGTGTATGCGTTGCACCGCATATCCAATGCGCCGCGCCGTCCTAGTGCATCACGCCCATGTAAATTTACACTGCGTGGTTCCTCCTAGTGCGCCGCGCCTCTCCAGTGCACCGCGTCACCTGCTCTATGCGCCGTGCCAGCCAAGCTTCTCCCAACTTCACCCAAATTGCGCACTAACTCAACTAATTTGCTTTGAATGGCTTCTCTTTGAACTTGGCATGCAAATGACATTGATCCTCATGGAAATATCCTTATAAAGACATAGATTTGATTTTTGTTTCTCCAAAACCCAATTTTGTAATGTTTGGCATTGGCACTTTTTGACACTTTAATACAACTCTATGATTTGAATTTCCTTTTTGATTTTTAACTGAAATGATGAAATTCTTGGCAATTTTTTGTAAGGATAGCTGACATGGAATTTGGCAAAGGAGACCAGGGTTGCACGTGAAGAATTCAACAGCTGAAAAACTTTTGAAATTATGGCAATTTATTATAAAACGGAATGAAGAATTTTCTTCAAAACAGAGTTTTGAAGAAAAGTCATAGTCCAGCAATACAATGATGAAAATATTTGAAATGAAAACTCATTAAGAACCTCCCTTTGGCCTGTTTGCATTATTGGACATTTTGAAGACACGATTTGTGAAACCCTAGACCTAGTGACTGAAATGACTCTTGCTGATCAAAGGACTAAAACAAGGCTATAAGTGACTCAAACACTTGATTTTGATGAGCAGACCTAAGCCAACAGTGCAAGGTATGAGGGATATTGAATAACAAGACCCTTTTGTCAAATTATGACATGCTCCTAGCGGAATGCAACTGAGCGAATTGAGAAAGACACCTAAAAAATGAAATGCAATAAGGAGAAATGATCTCTGACGGAGGGATGTAAAGACCAACTCTAACAGGTGGGACATTACAGAATGATCTAACTTATGCCACTATCCCAGTCTTTGGAGGAGAAAGCAGGAGATTGTACAGAGAAGCACAATTGGCATACATCATCAGTGATGAGAAGAACCCATCCAATCATCCTATTTATGTTGTGGACACTGATTTTGGAGCATGTATTCTCCAAATAGAAGAATATCAAAAGGCCTCAATGCAGCTCAGGAAACAAATAGTTCAAGCTGAGGAAAAGCAAGGAAGTCAAGTTTGGGAGATGTTCTTCGATGGAGCATGTTCCAAGGAGATTGCAGGAGCAGGGGTAGTGCTGATATCTCCAGAACAAGAAATCACACATCTGTCTTTTAAGATGGCATTTCAAGTCACCAATAATATAGCGGAGTATGTAGCTCTAATATTGGGCCTTAATGCAGCAAGAGACAGAGGGACCAGAAACATAAAGAAGTTTGGAGATGCTGATCTAATCATTCAACAGGTAAACAGAACATTTCAAGAAAAGCACCGAAGGCTGAAAGCATACAGAGACGAGGTATGGAGACTCAAAGATTCTTTTGATAGTTTTTTTTTTATCTCATACATCCCTAGAGCCAAAAATCAGCTCGTTGATTCCCTTGCTGTGTCTGTTAGCATGTTTATCCCTGCCATGCCTCCCAGACTAATTTATGAAGTCCAAATGAAGTACAAACCATCCTTGCCTAATAATGTCTAGCATTGGAAGGTTTTTGAGGATGATGATGAAGTGAATATGTTCCTGCAAGTCATTGATGAATTTTATGAAATGAAAATCGACCAAGAGAATGAAGCCTTGTAAGAAAATCCCCAATCCCAGCTTAGGAATAGAATTGGCAAAGATAACATTGTCCAACTTCCCAAAAATCATATACCTAAGGGTATAGTCCCTTTAGAAAAGTTGTTTGATCAGAATGATGTGCCTTACAAGGCTGCTAAAAAAGAAGACCAATCTGCAGTCTGTAAGCATAATATAGGAAGTCCAGAGCAGCCAAGATATATAAATCTGTCTACCCATTTTTCTGCTGACCAAAGTGCTGAATACTGTAATTTAATGAAGCAATTTGCTGATGTCTTTGCCTGGGAATACAATGACCTGAAAACATATGACAAAGAGATCATCCAGCATAAAATTCCTTTAGAGAAAGACACCATACCTTTCAAGCAGAAGTTGAGAGCAATAAACCCTCTGCTCCTCCCTCTGATTGAAAAAGAAATAAAAAAGTTGTTGGCTGCCAAAATCATAGTCTCTCCCAGATATTCCAAGTGGATAGCCAACCTAGTAGTGGTGATGAAGAAAAGTGGAGAAATCAGACTTTGTGTTGATTTCAGAAACTTAAACAAATGCTCTAAAAAAGATAACTACCCTCTAACCAAGATGGAGCATTTGCTGCAAAGGGTCTCAGGGGCCAAAGTGATGTCTTTCCTAGATGGATTTTCAGGGTATAATTAGGTTGCGGTACGTCCAGATGATCAAGAGAAGATTGCATTCACCACTCCTTGGGGCACTTTTATGTATTCCAAGATGCCTTTTGGGTTGATGAATGCTGGAGCCACCTTTCAAAGAGCTATGGATATAGCATTCGTGGGAGAGAAAGATAAGTTCGTCCTTATCTACCTTGATGATATAACTGTGTACTCTAGCAACCATCATGACCATTTGCAACATTTGATGAAAGTGTTCGTGAAGTGCAGAAGGTTTGGGATTTCATTCAATCCTAAAAAGTCACAGTTTGCTTTAGAAGAAGGTAATCTGTTAGGACATATTGTTTCTGCTGCAGGTGTCCGAATTGACCCAGAAAGAGTAAAAACAATACAGAATTTGCCTGTCCCAAGATCAAAGAAGGATATCCAGTCCTTTCTAGGCAAAATAAAATTTGTGAGGAGGTTTATTCCAAATTTTGCAGAACTGGTGAAGCATATTACCTCCATGTTGAGAAATGGGTCAGAGATAAAATGGACCGATTTAGCAAGAAGGTGCTTTGAGTCCATTAAGAAAGCCATTACGGAAGCTCCCACTCTAAGCAGTCCAGATTACAGCAAGGAGTTCCATATATTTTCATTTTCCTCTGAAGACAACCTTGTAGTAGTTTTATTGCAAGTAGATGAAGAAGGTTCAGAGCATCTAGTGGCATTTTTCAGCAAAAAATTAAGGGATGTTGAACTAAGATATGATATCATTGAGAAACAAGCATATGCTCTTATCAAGTCTTTGAAAGCCTTCAGAGTTTACATTCTACATTCCAAGATAATTGCATATGTACCCTCTGCTTCAATAAAAGATGTCCTAACACAGCCTGATGCTGATGGAGGAAGGGCTAAATGGATTACAAAGCTGATTGAGTTTAATATAGAATTGAAGCCCACCAAGCTGATCAGAGGTCAGGGCCTTGATAGACTATTAGCTGAAGAAAATTGCAGAAAATTGGATATAAATTGCATGGGCTCAATTGCAGAAAATGGTCAAACAGAAGAAGTAACAATTGAACCAGAAAAGAATCAGACATTGGCCGAAAATCTAGCTTCTTGTGATTGGTACTCTACTATAGCTAAATTCTTACTGAGGCTAGAAGTTCCTCCAAGCTTAAGTACAAGTCAAGATAGAACTATTAAGCTCAGAGTAGCTAAATATTGCATTTATGAAAATATGCTCTACTGGAGGGACGTATCTGGAATTCTTTTGAGGTGTTTAGACAAAGAACAATCAATCGAGATTATGCAGCAGTTTCATTCTAGCGTGTGTGGAGGACATCACTATTGGAAGACTACAACCCACAAAATCCTCAGAGTTGGGTACTATTGGCCCACCTTATTTTCTGATGTGTTTTCATTTGTTAAATCTTGTGACAGGTGCCAAAGATTTGAAGGGAGACAATAATTGAAATCCATGCCCTTAAAGCCTATACATGCTAGTCGCCCTTTTCAACAGTGGGGCTTGGATTCATTGGAGAAATCAATCCACATTCCAGTGGCCAACATAGATGGATCTTAGTAGCCACTCACTATTTCCCTAAGTGGATTGAAGCAATCCCTTCCAGAAAGGCTGATCATCATGTGGTCATGAATTTTTTGACAGAAAATATCTTCACCAGATTTGGCTATCCACATAAGTTAATCACAGATAATGCAGCAACCTTCAAAGCAAAGAAACTAGTGGACATGTGCAATTCGATGGGCATTAAACTGGTTCATTCCACCTCATACTACCCTCAAGGAAATGGTCTAGTAGAATCCTCCAACAAGAGTCTGATAAGGATAATTAAAAAGCTATTGAATGACAACAAGAAGAACTGGGATTCTAAGCTCAGATATGCACTATGGGCTGACAGAGTGACCATTAAGAAGTCCACAGGGAATTCTCCATTTAAGCTGGTATATGGCACTGAGGCTGTATTCTCAGTTTAGCTTACCCTCCCTATGGCAAAGTTCATACATGAAGAGCAGAATGAGGAAGAAGATATGGAAAAAAGGATCACTGATTTAGCAGAGGTACACCAAATCAGAGAATAGCTGGTTGAAAAGTATGCAACACATCAGAAAAAGATCAAGGAAGCTTTTGACAAGAGGACAAAGGTAGATAATTTTCAAGTTGGAGATTTGGTTCTGAAGTGGGATGCACTGAAGGAGAAGAGAGGCAACCATGGGAAGTTTGATGCTTTCTGGACAGGGCCTTTTATTATTTCTTAGATCCAAGGGAACAATACCTTCCTACTGCAAAGTGTGGGAGGAGAAGCAATTTTTGATGGCCTAGTTAATGGGCGTTTTCTAAAAATTTATATTGTTTAAGGTCTCGGGCCTTACAATTATAAATATGTTGTTTTATTAGTTTTAGTGTAAGCTCAGTAGACTCCATGCCCAATGGAACACTAGGAATTTTCTAATTTGTTTTCATCGGAAAGGCACTGATCTACAGGTTCTTGAGACCTCTCAAGGAGGATCTCATCCCTAGAAGGAGCCAATGTTAGCTATGCTACATGTCTTGAAATTTGGAGGACCAAATACAAGCTTGGCCATATGTTATGCTTAGAGGCAACTCACAGCAATCTGTTTCTCCATCTCCTTTATTCTCCTTACACTCTTTTAACCCCCGCCATCTCTGTTTTCCTCCAAAATTCAACATAAGCCCCTGTTTCGTCAAGCCCCTAGGTGCTAAGTTTTAAATCCATATAACTGCGCGCTTTTACAAAACACCTAACCTATTGTTTCCCTGTCACATCAAACGAAACTTGTGTGATCAAACATGTGTCGTCCGATCAACTCCACCATGATTGGATGACATTCACTCCTCCCACACCCAAAAACTGACCACGCGTTAACTCGCAATCAAAGCAATTTTCGTCCCGTCCCATCCGCCACCCATCGCCCGATAACTCGTATCGCTCGCCCTTGTATGATTGCTGCTCACCCTCCAAAAGCGGTGCGATAAATACCGCCCACCACTGAAACTATTTTCCCTGCGTGTTAACCCCCCATGCATCTCTTCCACCTGATAGCCGTTGGATCCGTCTACCCGAGATCTAATGGCTCATGATCATCCGCTCCCATTTCCTCTCGATACCTCCTGCTGAGCCATATCTGTTGTCCATCTGCGTGATCCAACGATCAGTCTCGTTCCTTTATTCAGTTCGTCCACCTGCCATGAAGTCCACGTTCCGCAACTACTCTGTACATCCAAAGGACGAGCATAACCAGTTCCCGGTACCGTTTGTAGCAGATCTCCAACAACTACATTCAAGAAACAGAATGACTGAGAAGAAAAAGGACAAGCCTTGAGCAGTTAAATGCATTTATCAGTTATGGAATTTCTTCCATAATACACTCCACCTTCCCGAGAAGCACAACAAAGCATCCGAGAAGATCAAATTCATTCACTGAAGCAGACATATTGCACTAGAGACTCCATTAGACAGTTAAAGTAGTTGGTGGTCAATTATGACCCCTTCACGCCTAGAATAGCATGACATCTTTGTAATCAAACTCTATATATACCCAGAAAACAGATGTAATCAGGGTTGATGGTTGTTGTTTTGATGTGAGGTTCAACTTCTGGAAACTGTAACTGCTTTGATACTTGCAACGTCTCATCTTCATTTTCAGCTAATACAAGCTTATTTTGCTGTTAGTTACTCACTTTCCATTCTTACTCTATTCCAAGCTGTGCCTGATATGCAGTTTTCATGAACTCTTGATATTTAGCATCAGAGGAGCTGTCATCCTACCTCTGTGTGAAATTATTGTATGTATAAGTGAATATGTTATTCAGGTTTCTTTTTACTTAGTGCCAGAGAGCTGTCATCCTGTCTGTGCATTAGGAACTATATTTGCAGACCTTTTTACTGGTTGCAGCCAGCCATCACATGGTCTTCTGCATCTATTGGTGTGGTCAGTATTCTCCATGTTCACCCAAACCTTAAACTATGAGTAATTGGTGGTCTAAAGCCTTGTAGTCTGGGGGTGTTCACACATGTCTGGAGTCAAGCAAAGTAGGAGTGGTTATCTAGCTTGAACAAGCATCATTCATTCCATTCATCCATTTCCAACATCATGTTGAGTTTGTAATGTTCCCGAGCATCTCTGAGATACAACCTAGGAGAGTTTCTTGGGGTGATAATAGTTCCAGTAGATAAGTAGTTTATTATATCTCTGATGTGCCTATTTAGGTTTTCCCCCTCACCTTACTCTACTTGACTAAGCTGACAAGGGTTAACCCAAAAACAATTGACTAGAGAAGGACACTAGTTAGCATGCAAGTGTTGTGTTTACACCAAGGTTCACTTTGAAGAGTACATATTTTCCTTTGACGTATCACACACTAAGACTAACACACTCATCATGCAGAGGCAAGATGATAGATAACCAAGTAGTGATAGTTTTACACGTCCTCTTGTACTTTACCCAGCCTACTTCAAGAGTCATACATGGTTTCATGCAAGGCTAACCTACGAACGAAACAAAAAAACCAAAAAATATCAAAGCAAGGCAAAAGAAGAAGTGAAAGTGAAAGAAAATAAGGTAATAAAACAAGCAAGCAAACAAAGCATATGAGCAAGCAAGCATGCAAGCAAACAACTAAAAACAAACACTACTCCTACTCCTACACGAGTACAATATTCGGATAACTGTTTCCAAGGACAATACTTCATCTAGTGTTGCCTTCTTCAGTTCAGCTCGGGCAGACATTGTCACCATGTCTCCTCCCTAATTGGGAAATATTTGCACAATTTCTTCAGCCAAGCAACCGATATCCTCCAGGAACGCACAAAAAAATCTAGGATTCCAGTGCTGGGCTAGAATGTGCAAATCTGGAGAGGAAGGTGAGCCTTCCTTCCCCAGATTACGCAATGCAGCCTTGGTGAAGGCAGAGACTGGGCCAAGGTTGGCCCAACTTGCTGACAGGCAACTGAAAGAAATTAAGTCGATGAAATGCATGGTGACACTAAGTGATAGCAGAAATGATAAACAATGCATGCAAAACATGAATGGAAGATTCAGCAAACAAATGAACATGCATACGACAGCATTGAGATAGAAATGAAATTTGAAACAAAACTAGGACAATTTATAATATATGTAAACAACAACAAGCGTTCAAAGAATTCAATCAAACAACTCTCACACAAGCGAATACACAAAAGGCGACAGAAATGATGAAAAATACTAGATGAGGCCACTTACACGTGAATGGCTAAGCCAGATGTGTCGAAGAGTCCTGGATGTGCTTTGGGATGTCATAGATCCAATATCAATGTGAATAAATGAGCTCTGGTGTGTCGAATAAATAATTTTGGTCTCATGACTTGCATGCCACAAATATAGGAAAATGTGACACTTGGAGGGAAACTTCTAAAACAACTTTGCATGTAACCCTCGACTGCTAAAAATAGCTTGCTAAATCATGGAATTCCTTTTTCATGTTGTCTTTTCTATTTTGGGAATATCAGGTCATGCATGGATGCAAGTCAAGTTTCCTCGGTCTCGGGTGTTACTGGTCAACTGGACTGTTAATGCATGTGAGTGCTCAACTTCTCGGGAAAAATTTGCATTCTTAGCTTGGAGCTGGGTTGACTGCCCAAGGGAATTGCTCAATTTCTGGGTAGAGTAGCTGACTTCTACCCAGATTTGCGCAAATCCTGGGCTGAACAACTTGTTGTTGGGAAAAATTAAGCAAATCTTGTTGGGAGGGTTGGCTGGCAAGATTGCGCAATCCTAGAGCCCCACAGGCTGTTAGAGAGGATTGCGCAATTCCTGGAGGGAAGGTTGGTTGCCCTACAGGAATGCACAATTTTCAAGGGGAAGCTGCCTGTAGCTGGACCAAGTCCGGGTAAGCAGCCTATGAGGGGAATGGATCGATTGTGATCGATAGGCTGCCTTTGTGCGAGGAAAACACTGAAGCTTGAATACTTGACGAAGCAAGAAAAAGTGTTGTGTAAGGTTGGTATGGAGGTTCCAAAATAGGCTAAGGAAAACTTTTAGAGGGTGGTTGTAGCCGCTGCAACATCGTGCTAGGGGGATTTTTGCTCATTTATTTTATTTTCTAGTGACTGATTTTTTGTTACCAACAAGTGTCTAATGTAGTTGTTTGGTATGGAGATAGAGCAAGTGGATTATGGGGAAAGCACATGCCAATGTCAGGAATTTCAACCACATGATGATTTTTATTATGTATCCTTTCTATATGTGCCTTGAGATGGCCTAAAACCATTGTTGAGATCTTTTGGAACTTTTGTCGAGGTGTTCGTTGATCTCACGATCTTGGGTTTTGAAAAGGTGGTAGTCACGGAGGAAGGTGTAGTCTCCCATTATGATTTTTTTACTAATTCTTTTCTTATCCCTTCTACTATTCCCACTCCTTGAACTTCTATTTCTGGCTCACTAGTTACACTCCCAACATGTGTCAAGGGAAAAGTAGAAGAGGTCATAAGCATAAGTTTTAGTCAACAAACTAGAATATATGCATGTTTTTCATGTCATGATGTGTGATTGCTTGTATTTTGTTAAGCCCTAGGCATGCCTCATTTTAACCATAAGACTTCCTATTAAGTCTTAGATATTAAGACATTATATTTCTATTGTTA
Organism: Pinus taeda; assembly: GCA_000404065.3. Classification (NCBI taxonomy): domain Eukaryota; kingdom Viridiplantae; phylum Streptophyta; class Pinopsida; order Pinales; family Pinaceae; genus Pinus; species Pinus taeda. Next base: position 228,131 of record APFE030053324.1, on the reverse strand, counting down.
TATTGGTTGGAACCTTTCATTGTACCATTTTATTATAATTGTACTCTTTGTCTCCTACATATATGTCAAGGAGACCTAGTCTTAGGATCATGAGATCTCGTCTTATACATTGTATTCATTGTATCAAAGATTTTTTCCTCAAAATGAACCATAATTATTGATTCTTTTATCATTTTTAATATGCACAGTTCATAACCATTGGTATCAAATCTGCGATCTTATGATTTTTGTTGCTTCAAATGAGCCATCATGGAATTTTCACTATAATTTTTTTTTAGAAGCTTTAGACTACGAAGTTTTGAGAAAATTGAGTAGAGATCAAGAAATACATATTATAAAAACATTATACTCTAGTTCACAATAATTTCAAAGATATGCTATATGGAAGTTAGGTTTGTGATTGGTCCTGAAATACGTTGCAAAAAAGTGCTCTTGGAATTTTCATTACTATACTTTTCTCGAAAGATTCAGACTATGAAATTTTGTGTTGATTGAGGAGAAACCTAGACATACATATTATCTAGACATACATCTTATCAAAATGTTCAAATGAGGGATTTTAGCATTTTTTCTATAATTCTTTTCTAGGATACTTCACAGAATGAAATTTTTAAGAGACTAAGGAGAGATCTCTATGTATAGGTTATAAAATTCTAAACATTGGTTCTCTATAATTTTGAAGATATAAATTATGGAATTTAACGTTTGTGAATAGTTCTAAAAGTGGTTTTAAAGGAGTGATATATGATTTTTTTCTATAACTTTCTAAAAAGAAGTTTTAGACTATGAAATTTTTAAGGATATAAGGGGACATAGTGCTCTGGTATAGGTAAAAAATTTAGAATCATATTAAAAAAATGGACATACGACACACAATACAAGTTTGTTATTGGGAAGAAGCCAAAAATTAACAAGGCTTGGGAAATTTGTCATAACTTTCACTTAGCACATCAATTTTTTTATTAAACTTGTGGAATTCCAAAAAGAAGACATATCAGAATACTTTAAGCCAAAATTACATATTTAGAAGGGATCAAACTTTAGATATATATCAAGGAAAAGTTCAATCATTCAAATAATCCACAATTTAGGGTTTTTAAAGGCATTTAAATTACAATTGTTATAACTTTTGACTAGAAGATCTTTTTTTAGTGATTCAAAATTTATGATAAAGAGGAAAAAGAGGAGAATTACTATTTACTCACATGGATTTTAAGTGTGCTTCAAAATTTAATTCACATTTTAAACCTCTAATAATCTCATCCAAGGTTCATGAATAAATAGAATATGTCTAGTAGAAGACTACCTAGTTGGAATGTAATTTGTCACATGTGAAAGGATTAGTTAAAAATGTGGAACAAAATACAAAGGAAAATAAGGAAGAAATACAATTATCCAAGGAAGAGGTACAATAATAGATAAATTCCATGGTATATATATGTGTGTGTCTGAGAGAGAGAAGGAGAGAGAGAGAACAATTGTGAAGTCCCAAGGGTTAGCTCAAGTGATCTAGAGATGGATGTGAAGTTTTTGATAAATTTTCTATTTATTACTAATCGCAGGTTTGACTCTCTTCGATTCCCTTTGGGAATGGCCCCATAATCATGGTCGACGTTTTACCTAGTTTTCTATCCATGAAATTTGGGGAAGTACGATGGGGTTTTCCATGCTTTCATTCCAAGTAAAAAGAAAATATAACAATTGTGTTTGAACTCAATAATATATGGGGACACATTTATTACAAATGTAGAGAAAAAATATTAAATCATAGAACCATTGTCATGAATTTTCACTCTAATATCCACATTACCAAGGCTTCAAGTCAACGCTAAGGAACCACTTCATTTTGAAGTTCAATATGAGGAATCTTCATAGTAACAATCCTATAATATAGATATTCCAAATGGAGCAATACTTTGATATACACCAAGTGATAACCTTACAAATATTGAATCATAGAACCATAGTCATGATGTTTCACTCTAAGGTACACATTGTCAAGGCTTCAATTCAACACCAAGGAACTATTTCATTTTGAAGATAAATATGAGGAAGTTTGATGACAACAATCCTATAACATGAATATTTCAAATGGAGTAATACTTTGATATACAACAAGTGATAGTCTTACAAAAGGTAAATATTGCATCCATGTTATTATAGCAAGATCAATTTGTATGCTATCAACGAATTTGTGAAAGGAAAAAGGATTCCATTGCATCTTGGTCCATTTTTATAAAGGAATTAATAGAACATTTTGGGGATATTAAGATTAATACATGTATTTAGTCAATTAGTAAATTTTTAACAAAAAGGTCTAGTTACAGAGTACATTCAACAATTCCAAAAGTTTAGACTCAAGCTAAAGAACATTTATTAGACCTCCTTATGGGAACTTTAAAGGAAAAAATCCAACATGAGGTATGTCTCTTTGATCCTAAATCCCTAGAGCATGATTTATTTTGGCAAAGAAAGTTGAAAGTAAAAATATGGCTACTAGAGGATACATCACTAGAAGCTATAAAGAATAGCATGTTCCCTCTCCTAATCTTACTCAACTAACAAGGTTGATACCCTAGAAAAAGGAAAAAAGAAGAGAAAAGGCATTTTGTATCAATTGTCACATAAAGTACAATAAGGGGCATAAATGTGATGAGAATAAATTATTCTACACAAATTGATAAGAGGAAGAAGATCAAGAATTGGAACTATTGTAAGATCTAGATCTAGAAGAGACCATACCAACAACATATTATCATGCATTGGATGAAATAAATATTCCACAAACCCTTAATATAGAAGGATATATCAAAAATAAAAAGGTAACATTGTTGATAGATTCAAATAGTACCCATAAATTCATCAATTACAAATTATAAAAACTTCTCAATTACTTTGTATATCCAACATTAGTATTGCAAGCAATGATTGTAGATATAGGTACCATATAAATTGCTAAAGGAAGCTCCATACTATTAAGATACATATGGGGGATTATTTATTGGATATCCCCATGAATGAATTCCAAATGGATGGTGTTGATGTTGTATTAGGGGTCTAATGGTCACAATAATTGGGAATAGTGGCCCTTGATTTTCAAGAAATTTTCATGAGATTTTCCTTAGAAGGAAAGGAATTGAGTCTAGAAGTATCCAAGCGAAACCCTCTAAAGTGATAATCTCTAATATCATACTAAATATGTATAACATGGTGTGAATTACACAATTGTACTCATTATATATATTAAAAAAACAATATCCTTTGCTCCAGTGGATCTCCAAAAAGTTATCAACAATCATTCCAAGGTATTTGGAGAGATATCTAATGGTATTATGCCTCCTCAATATCATGAGCATGTTATTCATTTGAAACTTGGAAGTGTACCACATAACATTACTCCTTATACATATCCATATGCATAGAAGAGTGAGATTAAGTGTATGGTTCAAGAAATGTTAGATGTTGGCATCACTCAAACTAGATAGAGTGTTTTATCTTCACCACTAGTGAGGTTATAAAAAATGATGTTTCATGGCCTATGTGTCTAGATTGTAGACAACGCAACAAAATTACAATCATAGATTAAAAAAAAAAAAAAAAAGTATGCATGTCATTGATGAAATATTAGGTGAATTAGATGGAGTAATTTTCTTTACCAATTTGGAACTTTCTTCTGGATATCATCAAATTAGAATGAGGCAATATGACACTCCCAAATCATCCCTTAGAACACTTGAAGGTCATTATGAGTTTTTGATCATGCCATTTGGAATTATTAATTCACCTTTAACATTTCAAAGCTTGATGAATTCTATTTTTAGAAAATTTCTATTAGTATTCTTTAATGGCATACTAATCTACAAAATATCTTAGGAAGAGGTTGATAGGGTTTAACATTATTGGAAAAGAAACAACTATATGAAAATCCTTCCAAGTGTGCCTTTGGGGTTCAGTAATTGGAATACTTGGGTCATATTGTATCTCATGATGGTATCAAGGTATATCCTAATAAAATTAAGCTTTGATGGATTGTGCAATCCCAAAACATTGAAGAAACTCGGAGGATTTTTTGGATTAACAGGATATTATTACAAGTTTGTTAAGAATTATGGTCAAATGGTAGTGCCTCTAACAACACTATTAAAGAAGGAATCATTTTATTAGACTCGAGAAGCAACTAAAGCTTTGAAAAAATTAAAGAGGCATTGTGTAAGGCTCAAGTCCTCACCACACCTAAATTCACAAAAGCCTTAAATATGGAGTGTGATGATTTAGACCACTGAATTATTGTAGTATTGATGAAATAATGAAGGCCCATTTCCTTTGAAAGTAGTGAACTTAAAGGAAATAAGTTACTTAAAACCATCTATGAAAAGGAATTTTGTCTATACCTCACGTAGTTGAGAAATGACATCCATGCCTCATAGGAAAACTCTTCAAAGTAAAAATAGACCATGATAGTTTGAAGTACTTCATGGAATAGAGACTATCTTCAGAAGAGAAAAAAAATGGATTACAAAGATGCTAGGCTATGAATTTGAAATTATCTACAAAAAGGAAAAACAAGATATTTTGGCAGATGCACTCTCAAAGAAAGAGAAAGAAGCAGGGGGTTTACTATGAACTATTTCCATTCCACAATTTGAATGGGTGGAAGAAGAAAGGATAGAATAGAAGCAAGATGAAAAGGTATGCAAGATCATTCAACAACTATAAAGGACCTAGATGCAGTAGAAAAATTTATCTGGAAGAATGATTTGTTGTGGTGTCAAGATAATTTATGCATATGTAAAAATTATCAACTCAAACAGAAGGTCCTATTGGAATTACACTCTATAGGAGGACCGTTTCAAGCTTCGTGGAAACATAACATAGGATTAAAAGAGATTTTTTTTTGGAAGGTCTTAAAGAAGATGCACAAAATTTTGTGGTTGAATTTTTGATATTCCAACACATTAAGGGACAGACAATCAAGACCCCAAGGATCCTAAAACCATTATCCATACCAAGTCATTGTTGGGAAGAAGTTTCAATGGAATGTATTACATGCTTACCAAAATCCAAAGGAAATAATGTCATTATGGTAGTGGTAGATCGATTGACAAAGTATGCCCATTTTTGTTCTCTAACCCATCCTTTTAAAGAAAGCATAGTTGTGAAAGCATTGATGGAAATATTCCAAAAGCTACACGGAATCCTGGAGATTATTGTAAGTGAAAAAAGATCCAATTTTCACAGGAAAATTTTGGATTAAATTATTTTCTTGTTTGGGTACTCAATTGGCTCATAGTTATCTTACCATCCTTAATTAGATGGGAAACCAAGAATTTGAATAATTGTTTAGAAGGATATTTATTTGCATGTGACAAATAGACACAATGTTTCAAGTGGTTTCCCTTGGAAAATGGTGGCACAACAATTCTTTCCATAATTCATCAAAAATGTCCCATTTATGGCACTTTATGGATATCATCCCCAATCCATCACATCACCCTTGAAAGGTCTAATGATATGTTCCTTAATCTTGGTGAAGGCTTCCTTTTCTTCCTGATTCCATTTAAGTCTAATATAACTTTTCTGATGAAATTGATTTTTCCTAGGAAGGATTGCATTGATTTTTTTTTGTTGGGATATGGAACCTGTGGAATATCTTTCACTCTTTTAGGTTCCACAATGATCCTATTTTTGGAAATAATATGTCCCAAACTATTTCCTTCAAATACTACGAAGATACTCTTCTTTGGGTTTAGCGATATTTTGTATTTGCGACAATGTTGAAAAATTTGCTTGAGATAGAATAAATGATATGAACATTTCTTGAGAAAATTTTGACATCATCTAGATATACAACCACCTTTTCCTGATCAACACTCTAAAATCTATGTCCATAGCATGCTAAAAAGTGGCTCCAAGATTTACCAATCCAAAAGGCACGCACCTGTAAATGAAAGTGACCCATTTGATTCTGAAAGTTATCTTCAAGCAATCCGGTTCATAAACTAAGACTTGATTGTATCTTAATAAATCATCTAATAAGGAAAACATCTCAGAACTCGATACTATTTGAAGAATCTACTCCACAAAAGGGACAAGATAGTTATCTTTGTCATAGGCTTGATTTAGATTATGGAAATCCACACAGACGATTTTCCCTTGATTTATTTCTCACAAGCACCGAACTAGAAACCCATGTAGAGTGTCTTACTTTAAATATATGAGTTGTGCATCCAATAATTTCTTCAACTCTTTTTGGATAAGAGATTCTAAAGTTGGATGCACTTTACACAAATTTTGGTAGAAATGCCTAACACCCTCTTTAATGGGAATGGCATGTTAAACAAGATGAGTATCATACAGCTTCAGATCATCATAGGTCCAAGAAACACGTTGGTAACTCTTGACTAATTGGATGAATGCTTGTCATTATGCTCCAATACAACAAGTACCAAGATTGACATACTAGGGGTCTTGTTCGGTACCAATATTTATGTATTCATGCCTTGACACAAAACTTTTAGTTTTGGTGTTAAAGGGCCCTTAAAAGTGATTATGTAGATCATACATCTCCTCCAAAGTGACTAACCCTTTAGGCACAAGGTTTCCTTTGTGTATCTTCATCTCATCTTCGAAATATTGTTCATGTTTTTCTTTATGAATAGTTTCATATTTGAACATGTCTAAATTTGTAATAAACTCTAGAATTTGTTCATCATCATTGAACACTCTAAAATTAGTTACATTATTAGGTGCAACGTGTCTATAAACTAATGAGTCGGTGCGTTAACTACGATATCAGTTGTAGGAACTGAAGAAATATTAAATGATTTAAAAGATGATGTGAGATTTCATACCTCTTGTTGATCATTCTTTCGAAACAGATATAAACAATTGATAGTATTTCATACCTGTCTAATGATGATCTCAGAATCACCAATGAATTTGATAATTCTACCTTTAAGTCTATGGCTTTTTTTAGTCCAAAGATTAAAGCCTCATATTCTACACGGGGGCTTCACTAGGGGAGAAATACCATACCACATATGTTCATATTTGGGGATATATATTGAGGAAAAAATGACATAATATATTGAGCATATAATAGGGGGTAAAGGGTTATTACATTAACAGGTATAAAAAATGGAGCTCAATGTTAATGAAAAATCATAAATGGGGTATAAAAATTGTTTATGAAAAAGTGGATACCTACAATATCTAATGAAAGGCAGGATTTTTTAAATTGGGGAAGTGTATTGGTAGGGGTTTAAATAATGTGATTTTTAGAGGTATTTTCTAATATGTAGGAAAATTAAGGATATTTTTTAGTATGCCACGAATGCACATGATATGTCAAAGGTTCATTGAGTGAAGTCCCCGTGGTATTCTATTTTATTTTTTGGTGCAATCAAATTCCAAGTGACATGAGATAAGTGTTTTGTTCTTCATTGGATCTAACAAGATACAACATGCACGAGCTTTGTCCTATGTTTTGGAACCATCATAATAAATAGTCCAAATATTCTTATTTACAAGGGCATTACTCTTTACACTAAGGTTATTTACATCTAATATACATTTTTCATTAGCACCAATTGGGGTGCAAGTAAGGATTTTTTAATATTTATCAAACGACATTGGTGATGGCTAGGCCAAATGAAAACCAAGATTTGTCTCCAAGAAAAAAATTCCCACAATTGCCTTAAAAAAACTTATAGGTTCATTGTCCCCTTCCAACTTTGTGACAATATAGTTCATATGAGGTTCATTGTCTACCCTTATTTAATTATTCTTACCTATTAAGGAAGCCACAAATGAGACCAATTAGTTGCAAAGTAACCTTGTAGCTTGTTACACTAATATTGGGTCAATAGAAAATCATAAGCCTCAGGTATGTCTATGTGGAAACCATTTTTGATAATTATCTTGTAAATGTTATTATGAATTGTAAATGCATATAAATAATTCTTAATAATAAATGAAGACTATATGAGATGGGACATAGATTAAGAGGTTTGCAAGAGTAGGAGTTACTTAAAGTCATATCCGCATTTAATTTATCACCAAATTTCCTATAGGAGGGGATGACCTTGCTACAGTTAGTTAATGGAGGAAATGGGACTCTTGATCAGAGGATACTACACAGATTTCCTCATGAGTCAGGTTGACAGAGTCAACATACAATAGGAGTTAAGGGGGGAAAGAGAAAATAGGGGGAGAATAATGTGAAGGGGGAATTATGCACAAGATGAGATGGGGATAAGAAGGGAGTACACACTAAGAAAAGAGGAGGGACTGATGTCTCCACACTTGGATGTATTTCAGGATGTAGGCTTGTAAGAGTATGTGAAAATTCCCTATGTTGGAAAAAGTTATATTGTGCCTATGTGTGTTTGTGAGGTATGTTTTGAACTTGTGACTAAGGCCAAATGGAATTTTGATGGAGTAAATATGCTCTAGTGATAGCTAGGTTGAGAAACTCATGGATATTACTAGTTGAGAATCACGAGGGTTGTGTTTGTGTTCCTGGGACTGATAAACCCACTTGAGACTAGTTGGTTGAGAAATATTTGAGAGGGTGAGGCACGCATGCACTAGTGGGCTAATAACACTTGGTGTGGCCTGTGTGGCCTTAGGGGGAGTTGAGAACATAGGTGTGAGCACAAATAAGAAGTTGTTGGCAAATTTTCTCTGATTCCTACATAAGTAACACAACTAAAAAACCTCCTTTTTATTTATACATATCTATCTCCAAGGCTAAAGTAAGACTCTTTATGCTTTGCATGAACCCTTGTGTTGTTTTGGTTATTGGATTAAAAATTCATTGTGGTGTAATAATTGGGAGATGTTGAGAACACCTAAGAAATGGAATATGTTCATCGAGTGAATGGCTGAGAATTCCTTAACAAACTACCTCCTTAGACTCTAAATCCTACTCAGGGTGGTTGGTTGCAAGATAAATTTGTAGTGCAATCAACTTATGGTTGGTTGGAGAGTTGAATTCCCACTCTCAGTGGCCAACCATCTACTTCATAAGAAAATTTTCTTATTTGTCTCGCAATGTATCTCAATGAAATTTAAATGTATATTTTTATTGTTATATAACTTGTGTTGTTGTTTAGGAATACTTATTCATGTGTATTTGATGAGGAATGCCTATTCTTGTGTGTTTGATAAGGAATTCATATTCTTGTGTAATGTGATGAAGAACATATGTTTCTATATTTATGAATGAGATTGATGCATGTTTATTTCCATGCTGTGAGAGATATGCGGAGTCTCTATTTTCACTAGTTAATTAGGTGATGAATTTATTGTTCCATGAATGACCTTGTTCCATTGAGATAAATGCAAATAATTTGTGCTTTTACATGCCTGTGTGCATGTGTACTAAGGGAGATGACCTCATGAGGCTACGAAGCAATGTAAATTCTCTTGTATTTTGACATGCAAAATATCATCTCTCAACTCCATTTCTTGGGGCTACGATCCCTCCCAAGCTTAACTTATATGTATTTATATAAATTTTGAGGTCACTCTTGACACCACCATATGGTCTATTGTTGGGCTGTGTTATATTCTTTCCACGACTAGCCCACGTAGTTAACTTGGGGGTTAGAAGGGGGGTGAAGCCCCCCCTTCATTGCGCCAATTGCATAGTGGGGGGAGTCACAGGGGGTTTGAGAGGTGTAGGTAACCCCACTTTATGGAGTCTGGGGTAGTTCCCCAAAAAAATTTGTTTTTAGACCCTATATTAGGTTGGGTGGACCTACCTATGGTTTTGTGCATGATTTTTCACACATGGTTTTGGACGCGATGATTTTCGGTCCATGGTATTGGATGCTTCGGCATGTATAAATGTGTATTGTAACATTGAAAGGAACATAATGAAAAATCAAGCTGGTAGTCCTAGTTTTGGGATCCAAGGGAAAATCTCAGTGTATATGTGTTTTATGTGTTATGCTCTCGCATTGTTTATTTTCTGTGTTTTAGAATTCGTATGTAGGTAATTTATGTACGGGGTTAAAACCTACATTTGGTATCAGAGCTGTTTTGGCTTCAAGGGGAGGCCTTTGTTGCTGAGGGGTTTCGCTCAGGCCTATGGTAGACCTTGTTCAGTGGGAGATCTGTGAGATCGATTCTAGTGGTTAAAGAAGATGGCGGGCAGTGGAAAGATAGAGATCAAGAAATTTAATGGTCAGAGTTTTGAGTTGTGGAAACTCAAGATGGAGGATCTGTTGGAGGATAAAGATCAGTGGATCATAGTAGATCTTGGTGCTAAACCAATGGGAGTATCTGATGAAGAATGGAAGAAGTTAGACCGAAGGGAAAAGAGCACAATACGATTGTGTATCTCAGATTTAGTATTGTTGAATGTATCAGGGGAAGCTATAGCTAAGGCTTTGTGGGACAAGTTGGGGACTTTGTACCAATCTAAGTATCTAGTGAATAAACTGTTCTTATGGAAAAATTTGCATAACATGAGGATGAAAGATGGAGACTCGGTGACAGAGCATCTAAATGCATTTAATACTGTGGTAAGTCAGTTATTATCTGTTGATATTAAAATTTCAGATGAAGATAAGTGCATAAGTTTGTTGTGTTCTCAACCAGATTCGTGGGATAGTTTGTTTATTGCAATAGGTAGCAATGCAACTGCCTTGCAGTTTGATGAAATAGTATCATCCTTGCTGATGGAGGAGATGAGACGGAAAAATATGGAGAGCCAAAATGGTGATGCCTTGTTTGTACGAGGACGGTCCCAGAACATAAACAAAAATAAGTCATCTAGTGGGAAATCTAAATCTAGAGGTAGATCTAAATCTCTAAGAAAACCTGCAAAGGTGGTGTGCTGGAAATGTGAAAAGGAAGGGCACTACAAAAGGGGCTATAAATATAAAGATCCTAATAAAGGAAAGGGATCTGAGGATGCTCCTTCTGCAGAGGCGAAAACCACCTCAGATGAAGGTGGGGATGTGTACTTGGCTTCTTCAAGTACACATGTAGATCATGAGGCATGGTTGATTGACTCAAGTGCATCCTTTCACTTGACTCCCCATAGAGAGTGGTTTTACAAGTATGGGAAATATGATGGTGGTGGTGTCTTCTTGGGGGATGATAGGAAGGCTAGAATCGTTGGTCACGGAATAATAAAGTTGAAGTTGCAAGGTGGAAGGGTTAGAACAATTTTGGGTGTTCTGCATATTCCTGCATTAGCCAAAAATCTAATTTTTGTAAGCAAGCTGGATGATGCAGGTGTAAAAACAATGTTCAAGAAGGATACCTACAAGATGGTTCGGGGGGCACTGGTATTGATGTGGAGAGTTTGAATTGGAACTTTGTACAAGCTACAAGGTAGCACTGTTGTAGATGGGTGCAACAGTTCTGTGGTTCTTGAAAGTGGAGCAGAAATCCTAGTAGTCTCTCGAGAGAATACCATGTTGTGGCATCAAAGGCTTGGACATATTAGAGAGAAGGGCCTTCAAATACTTCATGGTAAAGGTATGGTAGAAGGTATGAGTAATAGCTCTCTAGATTTTGATTTCTATGAAAATTGTGTATATGAGAAAGAGAATTGGGTGAGTTTCCCCTCTGGTGGTAAGAGGGCGAAACAGATATTAGAGCTTGTGCACAGTGATGTGTTTGGACCTGTGAAGGTTCCATCACTGGGTAAGCCTGTGTACAATGTATCATTTATAGATGACTTCTCAAGGAATACATGGATATATTTCCTTAAGAAGAAATCTGAAGTCTTTGACAGGTTTAAAGAATTTAAGGCTCTGGAGGAAAACCAGACAGAGAAGAAGATAAAGGCACTGAGGATAGATAACGGTGGAGAGTTTTGCAGTAAGGAATTTGAAGAATTTTGTAAGAAGTGTGGTATAGCACGACAGAAGACCACTCCATAAACACCTCAACAAAATGGAGTTGCAGAAAGAATGAACAAGACGTTGATGGAAAGGGCAAGCTCAGTGGTGCCGGGTTAGGGCAGGAATTATGGGCAGAGGCGATGGAGATAGCATGTTACCTAGTCAATGGATCACCTTCATCAACATTGGAGGATAAGACTCCACAAGAGGTATGGACTGCTAAGAAACCCTCTCTTTCACATCTGAGGGTATTTGGATGTGATGCATATGTACATATTCGAAAGGAGAAAAGAACCAAGTAGGACAGTAAATCTGAAAAGTACATCTTTATTGGGTATAAGGATGGTTTAAAGGGTTATAAGCTTTGGAACCTAGTAACAAGGAAGGTTGTGTACAACCGAGATGTGGTGTTTAGAGAGGTGAAAGATGTTATTAAACATGAAGTCCAAACAAAGGAACTTGAGAAGATAGAGTTTGAGCTAAAGGAGGAAGAATCAGACTCTACAACAAAGGAGGAATTGGAAGATGGAGAGCCACAAACTCTAGGTGTGAGAAGATCAATTCGAGAAAGAAGGAAGCCAGAAAGGTATAGTCCATTTGCTTTCTGTTCAAATTTTTCTTTATCTATTACTGATGATGATCCTAGAACTGTGAAGGAAGTAGTAGATTCAGAAGATAGAAAACTCTGGAAAGAGGCCATGGTTGATGAAATGGCATCTTTGCACAAAAATGAGGCTTGGGATCTGGTGGAGTTGCCAGCTAGAAGGAAACCCATTGGCAACAAATGGGTGTTCAAGAAGAAGACAAATGCAGAAGGAAAGGTGGAGAAATACAAATTTCGATTGGTAGTGTTAGTGTCAGTCTTTGCAGCCTTCCTCCAGTGATCAAACATGCTCTTACAAAGTGATTTTAAGGTGTCAAGGTTAAATTTTGTCATTTCAGTGAGTCTTCAAATAAAATTTGGTCACTAGGTATTAGGTCTAGGGTGTTTTCACTCCTTTCAAAGTTGTCCAAATGTCGGTCCATGTCACCATTCAGTTGAGTGTACCATCATTCAGAGGGTTGTCATTATCATGTCAGGTTCTAATGGGTCATTTTAGACCTTGTTCACGCTTCAGTTATGCCTAGGTAAGGTTCATTTCCCTCTCCTAGGGTTTTGAAGGTAATTTCTCTTAGATGGTCAAATCATCAGTAAAACTTGTATCCTGATGTTCATACAACTTCCCCTATCCTTAATGTACCTTATTAAACACTTCCCATCACTGATATCCCTCAAATTCCTCATTTTCACACAAACCCTAGTTTCTTGCTACAACTTGACAATTTTCTGGGCTAGGCCTGTGTTTTGCCCTTTTGGACCCCTTCCCCTCACTCAATATTTGAAATTACACTTTTCCATGCTTCCTAACATCCCTACCTACTTCCCAAAATTTTCTCAAGAATTTAGAAGCCCCTTATCCCCTTCATTTCATTTCATTTCAACAAATCCCCTGTTGCACACATCGAGATAGGTTTTACTCCAATGATGTTTATGAGCAAGAAAAAATGAATTTGGGAAAATTGAGAGAGGTTTTTGTCCACAATAGGACAAGGAAGAAAAAAATCCTTCACTTTTTACATAGGTGTCATGGTTTTAGAGAAATTTTAAACATACATTTGCCTCAGGAGAATTGATGCACTTGTGAGTGACCTTGGGAAAATCAATATTTCTCCTAGCTTGGTTGGCCTAATGACTTGCTTGATGAGTCACATTATAACTAGACAAAAATACATTTCCAATGAGTTATCATGCTCTCAATTTGGAGTTTAGGAAGACCTTCGAAAGTTGACTGCAACAACACTCTTCCTTTAGGAAACCTCATTTTTCACATTTTGACTAGTCTTGGAAGATTTGACTTTTGGTAGAGTAAATGAAATCCAAATTGAAAAATTCAAGCTGGGTTGGAAATTGGAATCAATAATATTTCCAACGAGCTATCTTGCACCCAATGTGGACACCTGGAAGGCCTCCAAAACTAGTTTGCAAAAAGGCACAACACACCTGGGTAGTGGCGCAACGCACCTGCCTGCTTAGCCCAAAGTTCACTCAAATCATCTTGCAAAGCCTCCAAATCTTGCAAAATTCTTCCTTCCAAGTAAGTGAAAAATCCTAAAGTTCCTTTGCAAGAGTTTTCATCCTCCTTGATGGTGTTTAGATAGATGCAAATTCAAACCCTAGTTTGTTGCACAGTCCATTGAAAAAGTTGTCTAGGGTTTGCAAAAATTGTCATTGTTGTTGTTTGCTCCCTACAATCATTTTCACATTCCTCCACTACACTCCCCTAATTTCATATCCCTTACCCCTCTCATTCACACTCATATATCCCCATATCCCCAAAACCCTAATACCTAATTCCTACTATTCCCAAACCCTAATTGGCATCCCCAAACCCTATCACTCCCTAAAAACCACTATATCCAACATCAAAACCCCTTTTCACTCTTTTATTACCCTAATACACTCCATTTATCCTATTTTCCCATATCTTACTCCCCTAAAGTAACTAATTCCCTCATAAAACCCTAAACCCCTCACTAAACCCTAATCTCCCAAAACTATTCCCTTCTTTCCCCAATTTCATTTCCCAAGAGTAAAATCTCTTCATACTCATCACCATTGTCCTCTTTCATCCCTCTTTCATCATCATTTTTTCCACCATGCCTTCATCTCATCATTTTCCTAAGTCAAGCACTATGAGGAAGAGACACTCAATGATAGTTCTATGGAGAAACATAAGTAGTAAAGCAAAGGCAAAGAGAAGATGCACGAGGATGATATAGATGACAAACAAGAAAGAAAACAAATAGTTGGAGCTAGAAATGTTGAAACTGAAGAAGCAAAATGACGAAGAGGACCATGTCATTTTGACTTCCATTGAACAAGAGATACAGAATGACAAGGAGTCTTGTTGGAGAAGATGAACATGCACTTGGAGATGCTGTTGGACAAGGCTAACAAGGAGAAGGACATATTGCGGCACATGGATTTGCATTATTTAGCAAGAAACATATTTTGCAAAGCGAGAATAAGGACTTTCAAGGCCAAGTTGAGGAAAGCTTTGAGGAAGAGAAAAAAACAAGACAAGCTCAATATTTTGGCTGAGGGTTCCTTAGCCCAACATAGCACTTGATGCAGGACACCCAACCCAAATTTCAAGAAATTTAGGATACCTTTTGTCAATTTTGAATTTTTGGAGCAAAACACAGGTTTTTTTGCCTGGTGTGCCACGCCACCTGGTGCGCTCTTTTGCTAGGGACCTCCTTTGGAGGAAAACTTAGCATTTCTAGATTTCTCATGCAAAAATATGAATGTACACAGATGGCCAAGAAATTTTGTCAAGTTTTGAGCTTCCAAAAGGGTCAAAAACACCTAAAAAATGCCCTTTCTACCCCTTTTTGGCCACACAGGAAGCAGTGTTGGGAGAAATCACTTTTGGAGGGGCAAATGGACACCAAATTCAAAAATTCTACTTGTTATGGAAAGTAGATAGACATACATTTCCAAAAAGCCCACTTAGAGAAAATTTGGTACATGGAAAGGCCTCCAAAATCAGCTGCAAAAAGGCATGACGCACAAGGATAGATGTGCGGCGCACAGGATGGAAAATTGACTTTTTTGCCAAAAAACTCTGTTTTTTTGCCTAGTTTTTTATTAGTTTGACTTTCATCTCTCTAATAGTCAAACTCATGATGTAATTTGATGTAACTTGATGGATTTTGATGTAAATATGCTAAAATTTCACTCAGGGAGGTAGATACATCATGAAAATGTAATTTGCAATTGAATGAATCAGTTTCCTAGGTTTTAGAGGCAAGCTATTCCACTGCCTACTTTTGAGTTCTTAGTTTAGATCTTGTTGAAACAGCTCCTAAACTCATGAATTCAACCCCTAAAGCCTAGCATGAGTTGTTTGTTGCCTATATCTAGTAGTTTTTCAGTCATTGGTAAAGGTTGGACTCTTGTGAATGCTTTGAGCATTATTGTACATTCATCTCTGCGGTTTGGCAAAGGAATAGACCAGGGTTTGCAGCACTTTATGGGATTCTTGTGGCAACTTGATTTGGTATTTGTTTTCCTTCTGTAATGCAAGTTTACATGTGTTTATGTATGTCATCATCTCTCTATTCATCTTAACTAAATGAAACAAGGATAAAGGTAGAATTCATTGATGTTTGCAGTGCTCTACCTTGGGTTTGTTTAGTTATTTATGTTTTTAGTTGTTTGAAGAGGATCCCTGAGACTTTCATGCCCTCTCAAACTCCTCACTAGTCTTAAACTCTCCATCTAACTTATTTCAAAGTACTAAACCATTTTCCTACCTCGCCCCATAGAGATCTCTGCGAGACTGTGTCCATTCCCCGGACCCAAATATGCCTTTCACATTTGAGCCAGCAAACCAACATCAAATTCAATCAAACTCCCCAGAGCATATACCTAGCCTAAAATTAGTATTTACATCAGTCATCTCAAGCTTCATTTGTTATATTTTCCTGAGATTGACAAGGAGAGAGCCCTCTCCCGACTTGGTAGGGCTATCTACCAGGTTAAGTGTGGTTTGATGTTACCCTAGATTCTGCCTTTCTCAGCCTGAGGTAGATTTAGGCCCTAAAAAGTAGCAAAAGGTTATTCCTAGGTGCTAGGAATTGATTTTGGTGATATTTTTTCTCCTGTTTCCAAGGTAAATTCTATTATATTACTTTTATTTGTTGCTTTTGCTTTTCATTTTGAGGTAGAATAGATGGATGTGAAGACAACATTTCTTCACGGGGATCTGGAAGAGGAGATAAATATGAAGCAACCTGAAAGATTTGTGGTGAAGGGTAAAAAAGAATTGGTATGCAAGTTAAACAAGTCTCTGTATGGGTTAAAAAAATCACCAAGGATGTGGTATTAGAAATTTGATACATTTATATGGGGACTTGGCTTCACCGGAAGCAAAGTAGATCACTGTGTGTATTTTAAATTAATTTGTGACCGTGTTATTTATCTGGTATTGTATGTGGATGATATGTTGCTGGTTGGAAATGACAAAGAAATTATCTAGGATTTGAAGACCCATTTGTCCTCCAAATTCGACATGAAAGATCTTGGTGCTGAAAACTATATTTTGGGCATGGAAATTAAAAGAGAACAGACAAAGAGGAAGCCCTAGTTAAACCACAGGAAGTATGTCAAGACAATATTGCAGAGGTTTAATATTAAGGATGGTAAATCAGTGAAGGTTCCTATTCCCATTGGTGTAAATTTATCTGTTGAACACTATCCCAAGACACAAGAAGAGGAAGAGGACATGTCCCATGTTCCATATGCAAGTGCAGTCGGTAGCCTAATGTATGTGATGCTCTATACTAGACGAGACATTACACATGTAGTGGGAGTATTGAGCAGGTTTATGTCAAAACCAGGGAAGGAGCACTGGACAATAGTGAAGCAAGTTTTCAGGTATTTGCGTGGCACTAGTGATTATGGTTTGTGCTACCAAGGAAGACCAGGATTGGACAGAGTGTTGGATATTCATGGCTTTGTTAATGAACACTGGGCTGGAGATCTGGATCAGAGAAGATCTAAAAGTGGGTATGTGTTTAACCTATTTGGAGGTGCACTCAATTGGATGAGTAAGAAACAATCTATAGTGTCATTATCAACTACAGAGGTGGAATACATGGCAACCATTCATGCAAGCAAGGAAGAAATTTGGTTGCAGAGATTGTGTTCAAGTATGGGGTTAGTATAGGGAGCTATAAGGATAGACTGTGACAGCCAAAGAGAAATTTTCTTCGCAAAGAACCCTACATATCATTCAAAGACAAAGCAAATTGATGTTTAGTATCACTTTGTGAGGGATATGATAGAAGACAAAATGATGCTGCTGGTAAAGGTGGACACTTTGAAGAATACTGCAGATGCATTGACAAAATCTGTGAGCTCTGAGAAATTCTCTTGGTGTAGAGAAACAATGGGTGTTGCAGGGCTGGATAAATGAATAAGCTTTCTTGTGGTCCCCTATGGAAAGAAAACAACAAGTGGGAGAATGTTGGGTTGTGTTATATTCTTTCCATGACTAGCCCACGTAGTAAACCAGGGGGTTAGAAGGGGGGTGGAGTGCCCCCCCCCCCCCTCCCGTCGTTGCACCGATTGCATAGCGGGGAGAGTCATAGGGGTTTGTGGGGTGCAGGTAACCCACTCTAAGGGGTCCGGGATAGCGCCCCGGAAAATTTTGCTTTTGGACCATATATTAGGTTGGGTGGACCTATCTATGGTTTTGTGCATGATTTTTCGCACAAGGTTTTGGACGCGATGGTTTTCAGTCCATGGTACTCGATGCTTCGACATGTATAAATATGTATTGTAACATTGAAAGGAACATAATGAAAAATCAAGCTAGTAGTCCCAATTTTGGGATCCAGGGGAAAATCCCTGTGTATATGTGTTTTATGTGTTATGCTCTCGCATTGTTTATTTTCTGTGTTTTAGAATTCGTATGCAGGTAATTTCTGTACGGGGTTAAAACCTACATCTACCTCTCTTGAACCATAGGGACAAATTGAACCATAGCCATGTCTATGATTATCCATATATTATATATATATATATATATATATATATAATATATATATATATCATGAATTCTTCACATTTAGCTCAATGGCACAGGTCATTCATTGCACAAGCCACTTTCATCACAAAATTAACTAGTGAAAATAGAGACTCCACATATCTCTCCCACCATATAAATAAAGAGCCATCAATCTCATTCATAAAAATAAAAACATCCATTCCACATCACATTACAGAAGAATAGGCATTTCTTATCAAATACACACGAATAGGAATTCCTCATTAAATACCCAGGAATAAGCATTCCTTGTCAACAACACAAGTTATACAATAATAGGAATAGACATTTATACTGCATTGAGATACATCATGACACGAGTAAGAAACGTATCTTATGAAGTAGATGGTCAGTGACTGAGAGTGGGACTTGAACTCTCCACCCAACCATAAGTTGATGGCATTGCAAATATATCTTGCAACCAACCACCCCCGAATTGGATTTAGATTCAAAGGAGGTAGTTTGTTCAAGAATTCTCAACTATTGACTCACATACAATGAAAATATCCCATTTCTCAGGTGTTCTTAATAGCTCCCATCTATTACACCACAATGGATTTTTAATCTAGAACCAAAAACGACACAGGGGTTCATGAGAGTCTTAGTTCAGTCTTGGAGAGAGATTTGTATAAACAAAAATGATATTTTCTCAGTTGCATTACTTATGTAGGAATAAGAGCACATTTTCCAACCATTTTTTAGTAATGCACATACCTGTGCTTTCAACGCCCCCAAGGCCACACCAGGTGTTATTGGCCCACTGGGTCTGAGGTCCCTCAACCTCTCATAAATTTCTCAACTAGCTAGTCTCTAGTGGGTTTATCAGTCCTGAGAACATAGTTGGCCCTGGTGATTCTTAGCCAACAATCCCCATGGGTTTCTCAGCTTTGTTATCACCAGAGCATATCTACTCCACCAAACTCTTATTTGACCTCAACACGTAGGTTCAACACATACATCACAAACACATGCCGAAATATTATAGATTTAGTCAATGAAGGGGATTAGTGCACACTCTTACAACCCTGCATGCATACTAAAATACATCCAGGTGTGGAGACACTAGTATCTCCTCTTTTCTTAATGCATTCTCCCCTCTTATCCATGTCTCATCTTATGCATAATGCCCCCCTCACATTTTTCTCCTCCTATTTTCTCTTTCCCACCTAGACTCCTCTTGTGTGTTGACTTGGTCAATATGACCCACAAGGTAGTCTACATACTTGTCCTCTGATCAAGGCCTGCATTTCCTCCATTAACTACATGTAGCAGGTCCATTTGCTTCAATAGGAAATTTTGGTGATAACATAAATGCATATATGTCTTACAAGAAACTCCTCCTCATGTAGACCTCTTAATCTTCGTCCCATCTCATCTAGTCATCATTTATAATTAAGAATTTTTTGCATGAATTTACAATTCATAATAACATTTACAAGAGGGTTAGCAAAAAGGGTTGTCACATAGGCATATCTAAGGCTTATGGTTTTCTATTGAGTTGATATTGGTGTAAGAAGCTAAAAAGTTACTTTGCAATTGATTGGTCTCATTTGTCACTTCATTTCTAGGTAAGAATAATTAAATAAGGGTATACAATGAACTTCATATGAAGTATACTATCATAGAGTTAGAAGGACACAATGAACTTATAAGTTTTTCTCAAGAAATTCTAAGAAAAAAAAAATCTAGGAGACATATTTTAGCTATTATTCGGCCCAACCATCACAAATACCATCTGATAAATAGTTAGAACTCCTTCCTTTCACCCCAAATGGTGCTAATGAACATTATATATTATATGTAAATAACCTTAGCGTAAATAGTATTGCCCCTATAAATAAGAATATTTGGACTATTTAGTATGGTGGTTCCAAAGCATAGGACAAAATTGATACAACAAAGAACAAAACACTTATCTAATGTCACTTTGAATTCAATTTCACCAACAATATTCAACATAATATGAGGCTTTAATCTTTGGACTAAAAAAATCCATAGAATTGAAGGTAGAATGTATCAATGTCATTGGTGATTATAAAATCATCACTAAACAGGTATGAAATACTATCCACTATTTGTCTTTGTGTCAAAAGAATTATCAGCAAGAGGTATGTTGTCTTATATCATCTTTTAAAGTTTTCAATAATTCTTCAATTCTTTTAGCTAATACCATAGATAATTTAGTATATATATGTATATGTACATGTACAAGTACATGTAGGGCGAGAGATGTTAGTAAGAATCCATCCCAAGATGACGACATCTTAGACCTTAAAAGAGGAATAGAGGAGTATTGCATGAAGGGGGCAAGGTTGATGAGGCCAAGAGACATGAGTTATTTCCAAAACTTAAAAACAAGTTTCACATCTCGAACCTTGGGGTCTTGGATCTCGATGGTTACACATCATCAGTGTGTTCGACCAGGGGGGCAAGGTTGATGAAGGTCGAGGAAACAAGAATAGTTCCAAAAAATGCCACAAAAATTTTTATCTCGCCCTACCGAGGTGTTTTCCATGTAGTTAATGCTATAGGCCTCCTAATGCTCAAGAATCCTTATAACATGAATTGGTTGTAAAATCAGCTAAGGGACCAGTCTGGTAGGGGTTTGAGTGAGAAATGCCATGAAAGGTGCCAAAAGGACATAAAAATGGAAGCACTTAGCCACATTGACCTACCAGGAGTTATGGGGTTGCTACGCGGGCAACATGTGGCTACCACATGGTAGTAGCACTACTAACGTGGTAGGGATTTAAATGCTAAATTCAGATGGTCATAACTTTTGATTCGAGTGTCAAATTTTGATCATATTTATATCATGGAAAATATCTCAAAGATATGGATGTGATGGTGGTGTCTATTATATGTTTTGAAGAAGTTGAGAAAATAGAAATGTTATGACCCCATTTCCATGACATTACTATGGAGGTCGGGTGGGTGGGGGTGTTACAGAGTGGTATCAGAGTATAGGGTTCAACACTAGACCTCTAAAGATGAGTTTGGGGCTCTAACACAGTGTGATTTTACAACCTATTATAAAGCATGATAGTCATAGTGACTAATGGTGTGATGCATGAAATATATGTGTGTGTGTGTGTGTGTGTGTGTTAAAATGGGGTATTCTCTATTAATCCACATTGATGGATTTTTCCACTGCATAGGAACCATTGATTCACCAAATGTGGGGCATATATGTGTATATGTATGTAATGTTATGTTGTATTAGCTGCCAAGAGTGCATGAAGGGTCCTAGGTAAATGTATATATTATTGAATCGGATACTAATAAAGCATGAATATGAATGGCTGAATTCTTGGATGCTTGTCATTCCTTAAGAGTTGCAAGACTACCTATGTGATTGTGTGTATGATTACTTGTGGTATTCTAGCACTACTAGTTTAATAGTGTTCTTTTACATACTTGGAATGGAATGCACATGTGGATGCTCATATGATATGAGAGATTTGGAGAAATCCCTATGTTTCTTCTATATGAATTAGTATTGATTGATTCAATTGAATGTTAGGCATGTATATATATATATTAATATATTATCTATATCTATATATATATATATATATATATATTATATATATATATATATATATATATATATATATATATTATATATATATATATATATATATATATAGATATATATTGTGGTGTGGGAATCCCATGATTTGTATGTTATATGTGGCAAAGAGACTCGACAGAATGGAGGTTGGTTGTTTCAATATATTGATTATTTGTTATCATAGTTTCTTTTGGTCACTTTCCACTGATTGCCAATGCCTTCCTTTCTCATGGAATGTTGGATAACGCATTAATAGGAAAAGGCATCGTACTTGACTTTTGAGGCATGAATGTGATTTTATTATTTCTAACTATGTGTTGATGTGAGGTGTGATGTTTAGGACATCTTTTCACTAGTAGCTAAAGTGTTAAGCCAGGGTGATATTTGAGATTATGTAATTGTGCTCTTGGTGATTGTTTGTTGTGTATAAGAAGGTGCTAGTTGTGGTATTGTGATTGTTGGCTATGTACCAAATGCAAATTGTGCATTGTACGTATATTCATGATGATATTGTGATTGTGAAATTTTTAAAATCACAGATGTTATTGTGTTAGATTGATTTCTAACTGACTTTAAAGAATGTAGGTTCCATGGTTGCTAGCCATGGAAAAGAGACTAATTTCAATTAATGATGATGGTCTTGGTAAAAATGTTTATTTCTAGATCTTCCAATGGCATGATTGTAAACATGTTGATATGTGTGTGTGTGTGTGTGTTCCTGGTTTTTGGAACATATAGCTGACATGAAGCTTTAGATGTGTGAACGATTGCAAGGCAACATGATTGGAATTAACATAGCAAGACAATAATTGGTATATTTATATTAATGAAACTAATAGGTAAGTGTGGGTGGTAGCACATGAGGAGTCTCAATTTCCACAAGAAAAGTGTAGTTCATGTGAGCCTCAAGCACATGAACTAGCAGTGTGTAATACTAGAAGAGAGGAGGGAGTATTCCCTCAAGCTCTCTAATAATAAATGAAAAGTCCCTTCTTGGAATATTTAGAGGAGCATTGAAGTTTTAAAGTTGCCATGAAACCTTGAAGAAGACCCAGTTTGTCTATATATATATATATATGGTGGTGAAGGACACATTGAACACCAAGACTTATGGGACTGAGTTGTTGTAGTTTATTGAATGTTTCATGTGTTTTTGTTCCTTGATTAGCCTTATATTTTATTTTTTGTTTTAACTGTTGAATTTGAGCATGGCCATGCTACCTTGCTTGTGATTTTATGTTGTTGTTATGAGTTTTTCTTGTTCTTCATTTCTTCCTATTCTTGCATTTTTATGTTTTGGGTGTTGGTAATTGTTGGGTGTGGAAAAGAATGTAATGGATATTGGGGAAGAGCTAAGCGAAACCCATTAATGGGAAATATAAGACTTGGATAAAGCTCGATGAATAAATAAAAGGGCTGGTGGAGGGCAGGAAGAGATGATGGGATAGTCAATTTGGTTGGTTGGATCCATATTAATAGGTGGATAGATAGCCCTTAAAGTGGCTCAAAAATGAATTGCGTTTCCATCAACCTTGTATACATATGCGCCCTTTATATTATGTTGCAGTGGGGGCATAAAGCTATCATTTGATCTAAAGGGTCGTTGGTTGAAAACCATCATATAAACAAGATAAGCCATTTATCTTTTAAAATATTATGACTATGTAGGTGGCATGAGTACACATATTGTGATTACCATGTTTTTATAACACAAGAAGTTTATTAATGGGTTACAAGAAACATGGAACACCATTGGGAAAATGGGAAGGAAAGGATTTCATTGAAACTTATTTTGTAATTATGCTACTGAGAATTGGAGTGAGCATGAATGAAATAATTACAAGGCTAAAAAATGAATGCATGTGATAAACATGAGTAATAAAATGTTGATTCTAATAAATTGTTGTATATTGGACAACAAAGGAATATCAACTGATAATGCTAAAGATGGTAGCAAGGTAAAAGGTAAAATAAAGAAATTCAAGTGAAGAATTCCTTTGGGCCATGTTTGGAAAACTATTGCTCCAAATAAATGCATGTCGTTCCTGGATATAGGAGGTTCTCTTAACCTTGATATTCGACATATGTGAATATGTGTTATTTTCATGAACATGTTGATGATTAAATGAATGTATACAATGCCATTACATTTGATAGGTGGTTGTCAAGAATCATTCTTATGAAATGATGATTGGTTAAGCTTATAAAATTTGATGAATATACAAATGGCATGTTTGGGGTAGCATAATGAGGTTATCCAATGAGATCCCCTCTTGTGTGGGAATCCATTGAACGAGTGGAACTCTTGTTGTCAATTTTTTTTATTATCATGTGATTATGACATTCAAGTGCCCATGTGTATATTATGTCTATGACAAGGAAATGTTGATGGTTGTGTCAATAAGTATCTTAACTATTAACCAGAATCCTTGGTTGAAGGATTGAGCATGTATGCCACTGAGTGTTGTGCCTTGAGGCTGAGAAAACACTCAGTGCATGAGTGGAACTATACAAAAAGACTATGTGGAGTAGTGTGAGCACTACTGAGTGATGTTCCTTAGGGCTGAGAAAAAAATTAATGTTGGTAAAGCCTTTTGTTTAATAACCACACTGAATATTGTGCCTCGGGGATGAGAAAACACTCACTATTGATAAATCCATTTGTGGCATTTTGTTTAATAGCCACATTGAGTATTGTTTCTTGGGGATGAGAAAACACTCAATTTTGGTAAATCCATTTGTGGTATTTTGTTTAATAGCCACACTGAGTATTGTGCCTTGGGGTTGAGAAAACACGCAATGTTGGTAAATCCATTGTGGGATTTTTTTGAATAGTCACACTAAGTATTGTGCCTTGGGGCTGAGAAAACATTCAGTGTTGGTAACCACACTGAGCGGTTAATTTGGATCTATGTTGAGTATTGTACCTTGGGGGTTAAGAGAACATTCAAATAGTTGATTTTGCAAACAAAGTAAAATATCACATGGAGCATTACTAAGTGCTTGCCTTGGGGCTAATAAAAAATTGGTGAATTGGAGTAAAGATGAAGAGTAAAGATCAAATAGAGATATGTTGAATGTTGTGCCTTAGGAGTTGAGAAAACATTCAAATGAGATAAGCTTGAAGACAAAGTTAAAGATTGCATGTATCTATGCTAAGTAATTTCCTTAGGGCTGAGAAACACTCAGATATTTCAACTTAAAGTTATGATTTACAACAACTTGAATTTATGATCTAATATGATTTTTGTTTTGATGTGAGTGAATTGAATTAAATTTGTAGGTTTCACCTCATCAATTACAGTACTGATAGAAGTGTTATTTAAAATTATTGAGAATTCATTATGATGAATCTCATGAAAATTCATGTGCTTATGATGAAGGAAGACCATGGAACTGTTAGCATGACCATATGAGGTTGACTGTATGAAAAACAGTAGTAGATTAAAGATATCAGAGTGCATAGTAGGGCGTTGGAGATGAAGACTTCAAGAACATGGCCATTGTGGTGACACTAGAACCTAGTGATGTCCACCAATTTCCATGAAGTATGCCATGAATTATATGAGTGTGTTAAGGTAGGGGTATGGCTTATTTATAAAAAACTTTTCTAGGGCAAGGAAGCCTTACTAAGGGATGTTATCCAATAATATCTTGAATCTTTGATCAAATTCCCAAACAGAGTCAGTAGGCTTTTGTTTGATTTATTTTAGCTTTGTGATATACTGCTACTTGAACTTTCACTTCTTAAATTCTTTTACCATCTTGTTTTAATGTCTCCAAATGATCTAGCATGATTTCTTGAATACTTCATGTTCCATGTCAATGCTCTATCTCAGAATGTTGTGACAAGATGTGCTTTCTTCATATTTTCATCATGGACATGCTTTGTTGTCCATACTACTTTGCATAAAAACCAGAACTGCTCTGGATCCTTTGATCTAGTCCCTTTAAAGTTAGGTAGCTTAATATCATCAGCCATAGTTCTTGTCGGAGGGGGAGGGGGAGGGGGATTGCAAGGGGAGGCAGAGGGGGGTGTAGGGAGGGGGGCGAGGAAACCCAAATGCACCATGATTACTACTTGATTCTTGCTTTGGTGAACTTTCAGGTTGGAAGGGTGAGTACCGCGGAGTTCCTTCAGGGTTCTCAGGGAATTTTTCTTCACTTTCAAACTCACTCAGTAGGGACTATAGTCAGTTTCTATAAAATTCTTCATATCTTGGCCACAAGATCTCTTCCTAGTGTCTATTCTATATCTTTTTCCACTTCGTGTTGTTCCAGTTTCTTCTTCAAATCTTCTCCCAGACATAAGTAACTAATAATATCACTGCATTCGTAAAATTCCCTTTTCGCACAAAATCATCTTAATCCCAAGTTTTAGAGATTTTAATAACTTACCTCACAGTCTTTTGAAAAAAAATCGTTCTGCTTAATTATAGTACACAATCAAGTCTACCATGAACTCAGTAATGAATCCTACCAAGATGCTATCAATCCAGAAGTCAACAACTCTTGAGATCCTATTGTCAGTGTTCTTGAGTCGATGTGTCAATTCAAGAGTCCACTCCTTTAAAAAATTTCTTCTTCTTCTTCTTCTTCTTCTTCTTCTTTTTTTTTTTTTTTTTTTTTTTTTTTTTTTCAGTCAACCTTGATATCCACTCGTATAGCTCAACATGAAACAAACCAAAGAAGATTTCATATTGATTTTTGAAAATATACTTCTCCAACCACCTGCTAATTGATAGAAGAGGGTTTCTATTCTCTTTTTCTGCAAATTCTTGTTCCTTCTATTCTACCCACTCTTGGATTTCTTTCTTCAACGAATGTCACATAAACATATCCCTCAAACAAATCTCGGTCCCGGTAATAGAACCATTTGTTGACTTAGGTTGGCTCACTCATGTTCGGATTTTACTTTGCACCAAAAAAGCCCTCAATCATTGCCCCTTTCAGCAATGACCAGCAAGCAAGTCGTAATCTCACCCGAAGTGACTATGGGAGGTTACAGAACTAGGTTTGTGCAACCTTTAGGGATACTGTGATGTGGTAATTCTGTATTTTCTTATGCTTTAACACTTATAAATTACTTCGTATTCATGAAATACTTCGCACTTATATGTTACTTTGTAGAATTACATCATCATTTAAACATATTATAAACATCCATAAACTTCACAGTATTGAAATAAAGTGCAAATAATAAGAAAAACACATGAAGACACAGATTTTACCGTGGTTCATCCCAATGTGGGACTACGTCCACAAGAACTATTGCTTATAATAGAGATTTTTCTACTACAAACAGTTCTTCACCTACACACACAACTGCAGGTTGTCTGAGCACTAAGTTGCAGACCCATGCCTCCGTGCACTTAGTTACGGAGACATCCCCTTTCTCTGAAGTATAGAT
The DNA here is from genome assembly GCA_000404065.3 of Pinus taeda. NCBI lineage: Eukaryota > Viridiplantae > Streptophyta > Pinopsida > Pinales > Pinaceae > Pinus > Pinus taeda. Next base: position 200,627 of record APFE030053324.1, on the reverse strand, counting down.
CATAATGATACAACCATAAACACATATATGGATCAATGCAAGATGCCTCCTTCTTTATTATTCATCCCTATATATACTATTACATCGAGGGATTACATTGTTACATTACCATGGACCCAATACCATGGTTTCCAAAATGCAAGCGACTATGGTCCAAAACCATTCAACGTTTACAATATTATATGACTTTACAAAAAGTGAGGGACTTCGCCACGAAACCCCTATACTGTGAGGTGATTTTGTTGCACGGTATTTGTTGTGCTCAGTTACTCTGCTGCGCAGTCCACTTCACACTCTGCATCATCCTTTGTATTGTGTGCTCCAAAAAATTTAGAATCCTTGCCCAAAATCTGGCCAAGTTGGGTTGCGCCCAATAGTTGCACCCTCATCCCATTTCATCACAGTGCTATTGGAATTGTTCGTATGGGGTTCTTTGGTGCATGCATTCATGCTAGGGGGTAATATGTTGTCTGCTTTCTCTTTGAGTGGATGAGGGAAGGTATTGTGCATTCTAGTTAATATATTGAGTACGCATCTAGTTTTAGTGCATTTATTTTGTTCTCTTAACACAAAAAAATTGTATGTTATTATTTTGTTACTGCTATGCGGGCGGTGGAGCTAGTGGCTACTCTTGCTATTGGTGGTTTGGGTTCATGATGTATTTGTCAATTATTTAGGCTTTGTCTTGTTTCATAACATGTCAGGTTTGTTGGGTAGTAGGATTATTTTCCTCTTGGACTTATTGAATGGTTCATATCAGCTACATTGCGGGTTTTTTCTCTTATTCTATTCGAGTCCTATTTTGGATAATTGGCCAATCACATTTGCTCCTGCTAAGGGTTTGTATATAGGTTTCTCTTTCAATTTGGTATACTTCCATGGGTTTTTGGTTTATATGTTCTTAAGGTGTCCAAAGTTGGGCTATTGTATTCAATTCGGCCTTCTGTTGTGGAATTGGGGGATGTTCTAGTGGTTTTTTGGTTAGGCAAATTCAGTGTTGTCGTGTGTCCTCCCTATTTCTTTGTTGGTCAAGCTTCATGTCCTTCTTTATTATGTTCCTCAATTTTGGTCAGTATGCCCCCTCATCAACGCATGATGAGTAGGAGGGGTGGCCTAGGGTCTGGATGTGTCAAGCAAACCCGGATCTTCACATTTGATTCTGTTGGTTCCTTTTCTAATGCGGTGCCTTCAGAGGTGCAGAGATAAATTCTCCTCCTAGAGGCAAAGGAGGTTGAGAATGACCTTATAACTCTAGTTCTGAGCTTTATATGATGGATTTGCATATGAGAAGGGTCCCCGATCCTGGCAGGTTCAGTAAAAATCATCTACATTTCTTGTATCCCCTCACCTTGCATCAGTAGATAGATTCACCGCTTCATTTAATCTTTAAGGACATGTAGGTTGAATCTTAAGATTTGTTTTCTAGCCTGGAGGATATCAAACGAACGTTACAGAGTCAACAATTTTGTCTTAACAATATTGAATCTCGATTGGCTCATGTGGAAAAAAGAATTGATTTAGATTTTGGCTCGGGGAATCTCACTGATCCACCTGGAGACCTTGGGGATCATATTGACCCTCTTGTTGATAGTGTACAAGACCTTACTCTTATTAAGTCTAATCAGGATTAACCTCTAGCCATATGGTGTCTGTTTTTTTTGCTATCGCAGTCCAAATGGAATTTTTGGTTGTTAGTTTTCCTATTGGAGGAATATTGTGGTCTCTTGTGCTAACAATTTTGGTATGGGTATGGGGCTTGTTGTGGAATGGATTTGACAATTCTACTATTAACTATTAGTATATGGTTCTTTGGTAGATGGGCACACTTGTTTTCAATGGGATTATACACAGGTATCTAACATTCCTTTTTCTTGTGCTCAGTTGGCACTCCTTTTGGGCACGATTGTTGTTTTGTATGGGTGTGGAATTCTTGTTGTGCCACAGGTGGAATATGGTTTTCTCAATGTTATTGTTGGCTATTGGACATATTGTTGGTTGGTAAGTTGTGTCTTTTGGTTTCGTTTACATCGCTCATGACTTGCATTGTAAATTGATATCTTTTTTGGGTTTGGTTTGCTCTCCTTCACAATATGATTTGAGTTGTATTTACAACCTTTGGGGCTGAGAGTAGTATTGCTTTGGGATATTGGTCTGGGTACTATGGTTCTTATTGTTGTTCTTTTGAGTCTCAATTAGTTGTACTGTGTTAGTAAATTTGTAGGCTATGGTTGTTCGCTTAAGGATGTAAATATCGTGTACCCATTTTTGTGATCAATAGAAGTTTCTTGTCTCAGTGCACAAAAAAACATTGAAAGTGGACTAATGAAATTTATCCATTCTATTTTAATGTGAAAATTGAATTGAAACTTATACATATTTTTATATTATTATTATTATTATTATTACTACTACTTTTTGATAAAATGTTGTTACTATTTTTAGTTATATTAATTTTAAAAACAATTTCATTAAATTGTTTTTCAATCTAATTTTTATTTATTTTTTTATTTTTTTATTTTTTTTTTTATTTTTATAAAATATTTAAATTAATATATTTATTATTTTCTTAGGCAAATTAATTTAAATTTTAATAAGAATATATTTTTATTTTAAATTATATTTAGTTAGGCACCAAATATTTATATATATACTATAATATATATATATATATTATATATATAATATATATATTATATATATATATATATCTTATTATTATTTATTATTATTATTATAATTATTATTATTATTTTTCTTTATTAATTTATATGCCTTCCGCTAATCAATCACATTACTAATGTAAATGTCTAATAATTAAGCTAGACACCAAATAATATATATGATATCTCAAATGTTATGATAAAATATATTGTTAATTATTTAACTATACATAATTAACCTTCTATAGAGGGGGAAATTATATATATATATATATATATATATGATGATGATGATGATGATGATGATGATGGTTAACGTCCACTGAGACCAAACTTTGGCCTATCGGACCTAAAGACACAAATTATTTAGTTTGATTTAAGATTTTATTCCTATGCTCAAAAATCTTGGAGAGAAGCCTCCCAAACTCACTATAATTTTGACATCGTAAAAGGCTAGGGAGGTCAGTATTGCGACAAAGATTATGAAACTAAGATCTAATGTGGTTGTACGTGGGGCACTCTAATTGGAAGTGGTTTTCATCCTCGATGTTCCTATTCTCACAGAGATGGTAGATCCTTTCCATCCATGGTGTTTTAGGAACTGCACAATAACCTGTTTCACTATGGAGCTCATGAGAGTTCGTTCTAATCTTCGCTATATTAATTTTCTTCTTTGAGCTAGTTAAAATAGAGAGATACTTTTAATCTTCTAGAGTGGGGTTGATGACCTTCTTATAATAACTTAATTTTCTTTTAGCTCCTAAGTCTTTCTCACACCACATTTTTTCTTTGAACATAGAAGTAACAATTTTTTAATGTTATTAATGTTTTGCAATGCATCATTTTCGTTGATCTCCCAATGGTTTAACCAGGCCCTTGTGTCTTTATACCACCCCCGTCTCAGCCTTAGGTGGTTTTGGCTGGAATTTAAAGCTAGCTTAGGAAGTCTGTGATCTCCTATGTTAATGAGCCTGTACTTGTACAATAGAAGCCTAGTCATAGCTAGGCTCTCGATAGGGGAAAGACCTACTTCTATAAGAAGAATAGGATAGGGTGTATTGCTTTTAATTTTTAGGTTATACGTTATAAAGCGCTTCTGGATTTTCTCAATCTTTCTCCAGGATTCTCTAGAGATGCTGCAACCCCAAACCTCACATCCATATAAGATAATAGGAGTGGCTAAAGTTTCAAAGAGGAAATCCTTTTTATCCCACATTACGAGTTTTTTCATTTTACAATTATTTTCGAGACCAAAGTAAGCTTTCCACCCCCCATTAATTCGTTTCTCAATGCTATAGTTCTAGTTGAGCTTGTGATGAATATTAATTCCTAGGTACTAGTAAGAATACACTTCCTCGTTATTATTGTCATACATAAAATTAGTGTAGGTGTCCTTCTTGGATTTGATAATCATAACTTTTGTTTTGTCAGCGTTAACAATCATACCCATGGTAGAGCAGAAATCTTTAAGAAGCCTAAGTTGCTTATCAAGATGAAATGGACACCTTGCGAGGAGAACAATATCATCTGTTATGCCCCTATACCAATAGGTGTCATATATCATGAATGACTTAATGAGCTATGTAATATGTTCATACCTTTACTTGTTACAAAGGTTTTCCATATTTGTAAAAAATAAAAAAATAAAAAAATGTAAAGAGGGTATAACCTAAAAGAAAAATCAAAGGGTAAAAAGAATAAAAGATGGTCAAAAAATGAAAGAAAATGAACCCCAACAAAAAGGACCAGGAAAGTGTGCAAGTCTAAATGCCATTACTTTCTACTATTGTAGAATAAACAATTGTGTGCAGTTTTTCAATTATGCCACAATTTATGAATAGTCAAACAGTTTAAACTTGGCTAGTTCATATTTCAATTTTATGTTGTAGAAATAGAGAATAAATATCTGACCAAACAATGTAATCTTGGCAGATCAGTAGATAGGTAGAGTGAAAAAAGGAGCTCAAAAGTTTAATCTAAGCCCTTGGATGTAATAAGTGTAGACTTAGATAGGCATTTCCATGTAAAAGAAAAGAAATTTTGATAAGGGTTTTCCAGTCTAAGTGCACCCAAATAAAGAAGTAAAAATGATAGGTTAAAGTAGGTAGGGTAGGTAGATGATGGTTGCAGAATTACATGTGGTGAATGATGATTCTAAATGTGTTAATCTTTTACTTTCATCACAAGGCAAAGATATAAATCACATGCAAGGCACATCAAGCAAGCAAAGTCAAGTAATTAACTCTCCTATTCATTTTCCTTAAATTTTCACTAAATTCCCCTAAGTGCTAAAGGTACCAATAAACAAGTTAGCGGGGCTCAGAGCATTTCTTTGACTTTTGGAGGGACCGGACCCTCGGCCCAATAATTTGAAAAACCTAAAACACTTAAATCCTCTTCATTAATATTCACCCCTTCATAAAGTCACTCATTCCCTTTATAAAACTTTTCCTAAGTAAATCTATCTACATGAAACCCTCATATATCATTAGCCTAAGGTATAAGTGTTGTATGATGAAATGCATTTTCACAAAACATTAAACTTAGTGCTTTTTCCATTCAATGTCATATTAATTACTAACTTATATTATATAGTAACTCCCTTAGAAAATTTACCCATTCCTGTATTACTTTAACTATGTAAAAACCCCGAAATCTTAATATCCTGCCCCTTTGGTTAAAACATAACCATAATATATTAATAATGGAAATTAATTAGTTAATCCATAACTAATTAAGAACCCTGCCCCCCACCATATTAAAAAAGGATTAATTAACCCCCATGGTTAATTAATAACTTCAATAACCAATCTCGTTGCTCCTGATGTGATTAAAAAATTCTTTAAATATATCGGGCTCGCCCTCATTAAACTCCCATCACCTCGCATCCCAGACAGTCGTTCGATCAAGCCTCTCAGATCTGATGACTGTCGTGCATATCGCATCGCCCTTCGTGACCAAACGTTAGCATGCGATCGTGGAGCGGTTTTGTAAATAGTGCCCTTGCCACACGTCATTCATTCTTTGGAATTGCTAGCTCGAGGCCAAATGCCGCCCCCCCTCTAATAGCGGTGTGATAGAAACCACTTACCGCCTTCTACTAAATGAAAAAATGTTTCGTCATTCAGTCACCACCAATTGTCATTTTCATTCACCCGCCAATATCAACCATTTACTCGTTTAAACACAAAAACCCTAGCTTTGCTCGTTTTCACCTGATTGTGCAGTAAAACCCTTGGTAACCCATCTGCGCCACCTGAAATCTATGATAACCAATCCGAGCATGGTTTACCTCCCGAAAAGCATTCTGGACTCACTCGATTGACCTCTTAAGCTCAAATGACACCTTTTCGACCTCCCCTGCAAACCAATGTTTTCTTAACGATTCATTTTGTTGTACAAGTGATCAGAGGACCACAACCTTGGATAAACAGTCTTAATACTAGTCATAAGACCTGTTTACTCCAAGATTGTTATCAAATCTATTCGAAACAAAGATGGAAAATAAAAACATACAATTGAAAGACAAGCAGAGGAAACATGAAATTAAATGATTTATTGTTGAAATAGACAGTAAAAACCTAAAATATACAGTGAAGGTAAAAGGACACAATAAAAAACAGTCAAAATGTATCAGGGTTAAAGAGTATCAGATTAAAGACCAAGTTAATTAAATCATCTAGCATGAAGATAAATAGCGAAGAAGACAGTTACAAAGCATAGCATACAAATTCATGTCAAAGTGAAGATAGATGAAGAAAAAGAGTGGTAAAAGTAAAAAGTAAACAATAAACAGTAAAAGTAAACATGAAGACATTAAGGGTTGAAAAAATATGAAAACACTTTCACCAGCTATAATGAATTTTATCCAAAGTAAAAGTGAAAAACAGTTGAAAGGAATTTAAGGTTAAAAGATGAAATCAGAGCAAAAATGGTACATTCTTCAGAAATTTCCTGTTTGAGTCATAGTTTTGCAGAAATTATCGTGGCCAAGCTAAGAAGTATTTGAAGGATTTGGAGGATTTTTTTGTTCATAACAGGCCAATCTACAAAAACCTATCATACATTTTACACAGGTATTACCAAGTGGGAGATAAGTGCATGTCTTCACAACCTATTTTTCAGCTTATGGAAAGTCCTGTTTTTGACATATTTTTGAAGAGAATATTGTGAACCACTGGAGATGAATTTTGGGAAACGGAGAGAGATTTATCTCAAAAACATACTTATATATAATAACTTCTTTCACTTTTTACATATCTATCTCTGATTGAGATATACAAGTGAATCATTGGACCCCAAGTTTGCAGAATTTCTGGGGCAGAATGCACAAAGGAAGGATGCAGTTAGTGATTGGGATGCCTCATCATCAACTAAGAATTGCTATCAAATTCGAATTTCTCTTCTTTGTCACCATAGATCCATAAACATAGTGCCAAATAGATTCATTAGTTTTGAATGTCCTTTATTTAAGTTATATTATTGTAAAACAGTTTGAGATATATGTAAAACAATCTTGAATTTTTTCAAGATATTTCAGTTTAGAAATTGTATAAATACTTCTTCATTTGAGGTATTTTGGGGTGGATTCTTAGAAATTTCTGTAAAACTGATTACTTTGGAATAAAGTGCTATTAGACAAACTCTTGTATGGCTGGCTGGAGGGAGGATTAATACAAAGGACTTTTATCAGGATTCATGTGCAAAACACTGGACAAATAAGTATTTTATATCCCATGTGTTATTGCTTTCTTATTTATTATATCAATTATGTTTCAGATCTGAATATTAAAACGAAAAAGAATAATTCAAAAAGTGCTTAAGTGCAATCTATCTTCAAACGTTTTTATTCTAAATGTTTTCTTCTAAACTAGCATAAGTAGTGAATTCTTAATTGCTCATGTTTCCTAGTTTAATCATTCTGATCATTTAGTAAAGAATTCTTAATTGTTCTTTATTGGTGATTAGTCAAAGTTCTCTTCTCTTAAAACATGTTGAAGGATTCTTAATTTCCCTTCATTCATTTTAAGTTCATCCCATCTTTTCAAGTCTCTATTTGATCCCTGTTTAGCTATCTTGCCCTGTGAAACCATCCTTTGTTGAAAAACCAATCCAGTTGAGCCATCTTCTATTGAATCCATTATCCCAATGGCTTGAAATATTTAGTTCTACCCATCTGCAATTGAATTTCACCACCAAACCCAATCAAAATCCCAAAGCTTTCATAACTAGCCTAAAACCTTATAAAACAAAGCTAAAACTTAAAGAGAGAGCCCTCTCTAGGTACAAATTGGCTAGATTTTGTACCGAAAAGTTGGTTTGTGGTTACCTCAAAAATTTCTTTCTTTAACCTTGAGAAAATTCTGAGTGATAACATAGTGGCGACTCCACTGGGGAGAACTAACATTTTCTTCATAATCATTTTACAGGTTTAGATATAATCTATGATGGTGGGAAGTGATCAAACACACAAAGGTTAAAATAATCTACTTGGTGACTCCACTGGAGAAATGAACCTGAAAGAACTGTGTGAAAAGATCAGGCTTTTAACTTGGATTGTTATCCAAGACATTATGTGATAAATTTTTTCAATGTATATTGTATTTTAGAGAAGATTTTAGATTAATTTTTTATTATTTCCCTTTGAAAAATGTAGATATAAAGTCTCCTTACACATTTGAGCAGCAGTCTTCTAACTCTTATGAAGATCATTTTCTAATTGAGGAGAATCAAAAAATTAAGACTAATAATATAATCCCTGTACATATTCCAATACCTCATAAAGTTCCTCATAGATATAAACCACTCATTTTGCCTCCTATACTCCATGCTTTCCCTAACGATTATCCCAAGTATCTCCCTAGGTTTGATGGAAAGAATGGTATTACTGCCCAAAAACATAGTCAAAATTTTGAGGATTATCGTAACTTATTTGAAGTAGATGAAGAGGGTATTAGTATTAGGCTTTTTGCTCTTTCTTTGCAAGACAAAGTCAAGAGTTGGTTCAAACCTTGCCTGAGGCAAGCATCTCAAATCTCGAGCAGTTTCTCAAACTCTTCCTTGATAGATAGATAATCAAATTCAATCTTCTTGTGATCATAAAAGAATATAATCAGTTAAAAAGACTTCCAAATGAAACAATACAACAATTTTCAGACATATTTAATCAAGCCTATTATTCAATACCATTAAATATAAGACCTCCCCCTGGTTTAGCTCTTTTGCATTACCCAAGAGCATTAGATTTAGAGATAGAATTTCATGTAAGAGAAAGAAACCTCTCAACAATGGAACAAATGCAGAACATGGCAGTGGATGTAGAAGTTAATCTGAAAATTAGAAGAGAAAAGTTGAAAGTAGAGAAAGAGGAAAAACTCTACATTTTGATAAAGAAAACAGAGGAAATGATGTAGAAGATCACCATGAAAGTTGAATTTTTTGTTCAAAATCACCATGACACATTTGTTTCACAAAAGGAAGAGGTTGACATCCATGAACAAATCCATGTTAATTCCAACTACCATAGATAAGAAGATATATTCATAGAGCAATATGTGGAGGAGCAATCTCCTGATCTAATGTGTATGTTTGATGACATTACTTATTTTGATGATTTGCCCAAATATGATCAGTATGATGATAATTATGTTCTTCAAATCCAAACTAACTTTACAGACCAATCAAAGGCTAGTTTGGGGAATAAGGAAGTTCATGTCTAATAGCTTGAAAATAGTGATCAGCTTGTTCATTTTAGCTATGAGAATGAGGAGGAAAGTGCAGAAAATTTTGAAATCAGTGAAGGAACTTTAACATTTTGTTTTGCTTCGTTTCAATTTATTAGAGATAACTATCATGCAATTAGAAATCAAATGTCAACAAGTTTTGATATTAACTATCTAGAGGGAAATAAAATCTTTGTTCAAGACTTCTCATATCTAGATTTGCAGCCCCAAAATGCCATTGAATGTCAGGTTGTAGAAGAAGAATTGGAAGCTGGAACATACGATCAAATGATCCAAGATGATTCCTTGCCTCTATGTTTTGAATCAATTCAAATTTTAAAGGAAATGTGGCATAAAAGTTTTAAAGAAAAGGAGGAGTAACTTGTAAAAATCTATGAAGTTCCATTTGAACCAATATGTAATAAGTTGCAACAATCCTTCCAAGTTCTTTATGATCCAATAGCTGATAGGTTGAATGATGAATGTAATCAGAATTTTTATCCATTAAAAGACTATGAGAGTAAAAATCAATATGATAATGGTTTCACCAGACAGACATTACAATCAGTAGAAATATCATCACAAAGATCAGTTGAAAACATGCAGGGTGATAAAGATAAAAGTGATATTTCAGTTTCATGGCATGCAGACCATACACAACGGATGTGCAATTGTTTGAATCAGTTCAAGAAAAGTGTATATATTTTACAAGATCCTTTTGTACAGTTTCTAGATTCAACAAAGGAGATCAAGAATTTCCTTATCTTCTCAAAGGTTAACAAAGCTATATTTGATTGCAAGATTTCAATTTTAAACACCAACAAGCACAAGCAACAAAGGTCACCAATGTATATGATGCTTGAGTGGTTGCATTGGTTGTTTCATTTTACCTAACTAGAAGTCAGAAAGATGATTAGAGTAAGTAGGTAGGATTTCATTTTGATTTGATTCATTTTTTAGTAGATTATGAAATAAATCCTTAAATATTTGAATCCAATCAAAAGGCCCTAAGGTCTTGATGATTTACTAATTTGGTTTGAAGGTTGTAGCACCTTTTAGTTTTAGGTCAGATCTCAAGTTGTGCAGGAAAAGGTTAAAAAGATTTTTAATAAAAAGACCAAGGCTGAAGATTCCTACCTAAGTGACAAGGTGCTCAAGTGGGATTCAAGAAGGAAGAAAAAAGGTTTGGTGTTGATTGGATGATAAGATTGTGAAGTTGAAGCCTGAAGAGAAGGCCCTAAGCTTCAGGAGTATCATTGTCATACATACAATAAAGAAACAAGCAAAAGAAGATTTCATAGTGCAGTCAAAATCATTCAGAGGCCACCTGATCTGTTGTTCTTGATTTTCCACCAGGAAAATCCATCCCCAAGTGGAGCCAGTGTCATGCCCCTATACCAATAGGTGTCATATATCATGATTGACTTGATGCGCTATGCAATATGTTCATAACTTTACTTGTTGCAAAGGTTTTCCATATTTGTAAAAAATCAAAAAATTAAAAAATGTAAACAGGGTATACCCTAAAAGAAAAATCAAAGGGTAAAAAGAATAAAAGATGGTCAAAAAATGAAAGAAAATGAACCCCAACAAAAAGAAGGACCAGGAAAGTGTGCAAGTCTAAATGCCACTACTTTCTACTGTTGTAGAATAAGAAATTGTGTGCAGTTTGTCACTTATGCCACAATTTATGAATAGTCAAACAGTTTAAACTTGGCTAGTTCATATTTCAATTTTATGTTGTAGAAATAAAGAATAAAGATCTGACCAAACAATATAATCTTGGAAGATAAGTAGATAGGTAGAGTGAAAAAATGAGCTCAACAATTTAATCTGAGCCCTTGGATGTAATAAGTGTAGACTTAGATAGGCATTTCCATGTAAAAGAAAAGAAAATTTGATAAGAGTTTTCCAATCTAAGTGCACCCAAATAAAGAAGTAAAAATGCTAGGTTAAAGTAGGTAGGGTAGGTAGATGATGGTTACAGAATTACATGTGGTGAATGATGATTCTAAATGTGTTAATCTTTTACTTTTATCACAAGGAAAAGGCATAAATCACATGCAAGGCACATCAAGCAAGCAAAATCAAGTAATTAACTCCCCTATTCATTTTCCCTAAATTTTCACTAAATTCCCCTAAGTGCTAAAGGTACCCATAAACAAGTTAGGGGGGCTCAGAGCATTTTTCTAACTTTTGGAGGGACCGGACCCTCAACCCAATAATTTGAAAAATCTAAAGCACTTAAATCCCCTTCGTCAATATTCACCCCTTCATAAAGTCACTCATTCCCTTTATAAAACTTTTCCTAAGTAAAATCCTATTTTTCTCACGAAAATTAAAAACATTCTATCTACATGAAACCCTCATATATCATTAGCCTAAAGTATAAGTGTTGTATGATGAAATGCATTTTCGGAAAACATTAAACTTAGCACTTTTTCCATTCAATGTCATATTAATTACTAACTTCTATTATATAGTAACTCCCTTATAAAAATTTACCCATTCCCGTATTACTTTAACTATGTAAAAATCCTGAAATCTTAATATCCCACCCCTTTGGTTAAAATATAACCATAATACATTAATAATGGAAATTAATTAGTTAATTTGTAACTAATTAAGAACCTCGGCCCCCGCCATATTAACAAAGGATTAATTAACCCCCATGGTTAATTAATAACTTCAATAACCAATCCCGTTGCTCCCGATGTGATTAAAAAATTCTTTAATTATATCGAGCCCGTCCCCCTTAAACTCCCTTCACCTTGCATCCCAGACATCCGTTCGATCAAGCCTCTCAGATTCGATGACTATTGTGCATATCGCACGGCCCTTTGCGACCGAACGTTAGCATGCGATTGCAGAGCAGTTTTGTGAACAGTGCCCTTGCCATGCGTCATTCATTCTATGGAATCGTTGGCTCGAGGCCAAATACCGCCCCACCTCTAATAGCGGTGGGATAGAAACCGCTTACCACCTTCTACTAAATGAAAAAATGTCTCATCATTCAGTCACAGCCAATTGTCATTTTCATTCACCTACCAATATCAACCATTTACCCGTTTAAACACAAAAACCCTAGTTTTGCTCGTTTTCACCTGATTGTGCAGTAAAACCCTATGTAACCCATCTACGACACCTGAAATCTCTAATAACCGATCCGAGCATGATTTACCTCCCAAAAATCATTATGGACTCACTCCATTGATCTCTTAAGCTCAAATGAAACCTTTTCGACCTCCCCTGCAAATCAATGTTTTCTTAATGGTTCATTTTGTTGTACAGGTGATTAGAAGACCATAGCCTTGGATAAACAGTCTTTATACTAATCATAAGACTTGTTTACTCCAATATTGTTATCAAATCTATTCAAAACAGAGATGTAAAATAAAAACATACAATTGAAAGACAAGCAAGGGAAACATGAAATTAAATGATTTACTGTTGAAATAGATAGTAAAAACCTAAAATATACAATGAAGGTAAAATGACACAGTAAAAAACAGTCAAAGTGTATCAAGGTTAAAGAGTATCAGATTGAATACCAAGTTAAGTAAATCATCTAGCATGAAGATAAACAACAAAGAAGACAATTACAAAGCATAGCATACAAATTCATGTCAAAGTGAAGATAGATGAAAAAACATAACGGTAAGAGTAAAAAGTAAACAGTAAATAGTAAAAGTAAACATGAAGACATTAAGGGTTGAAAAAAGATGAAAACACTTTCACCAGCTACAATGAATTTTATCCAAATTAAAAGTGAAAAATAGTTGAAAGGAATTTAAGGTTAAAAGTGAAATCAGAGCAAAAATGGTACATTCTTCAGAATTTCCTGTTTGAGTCATAGTTTTGCAGAAATTATTGTGGCTCAACCAAGAAGTATTTCAAAAAATGGAGGAGGTTTTTGTTCCTAACAGGTGAATCTACAAAAACCTATCTCATGTTTTACACAGGTATTACCAAGAGGGAGATAAGTGCATGTCTTCACAGCCTATTTTTCAGCTTGTGGAAAGTCTTGTTTTTGACATAGTTTTGAAGAGAATATTGTGAACAGCTGGAGATGAATTTTGGGAAACTGAGAGAGGTTTATCTCAAAAACATACTTATATATAATAACCTCCTTCATGTTTTACATATCTATCTCAGATTGAGATATACAAGCGAATCATTGGACCCCAAGTTTACAGAATTTCTGGGGCAGAATGCACAAAGAAAGCATGCAGTTAATGACTGGGATGCCTCATCATCAACTAAGAGTTGCTATCAAATTCAAATTTCTCTTCTTTGTCACCATAAATCCATAAACATAGTCCCAAATATATTCATTAGTTTTGAATTGTTGGACACCTAATCCTAAAGGGTTAGCGTGGAAGCCGAATGGACAAAGCAGTCCAAGGGACCTTGGGATGTGAATCCCAACGGTCACCATATTGTACTA
>APFE030053324.1:170821-182250 GCA_000404065.3 Pinus taeda | reverse complement strand
GCATTATTGCACATTTTGTATTACAGCTCTTTTCTTGGACTCATACATAACCCTTTGGATTAAGGGGGGGAATGTTGGACACCTAATCCTAAAGGGTTAGCTTGGAAGCCGAATGGACAAGCAGTCCAAGGGACCTTGGGATGTGAATCCCAATGGTCACCATATTGTACTATAAATGTACATCTTTTGTGAATAAAAATTGTACTGAATGATTTATCTTTCTATCTGTTTCCCGTTGACCATGTCTGTTTAACAACACGCAGGTTCACTATATACCAAGTCGCGTATACGAAATGTTATACGCAGGATTACTATATACCAAGTCGCATATACACGCAGGTTCACTATATAAAAATACATGTATGATGTACACACGCACTTTCATAGAAGGAAAGGTACATACATGTCGGAAACTAAGTTTTGGTCTGTGGTATTTGGACCTTGGTATTTTGGTATTGGTCCATGGTATTTGGTCCGAGGTATTGACCCCAGGTATTGGGTCCAAGGTATCGGTCCTACGTGGTTTTGGACCATGGTATTGAGAGAGGCCTAAACCTATATAAGGAGGAGAAGATCATTAGGCCAAGGTGCAAGTGTGTAAGTGATGAATATTTGATGAAGTGTGAGATCTGGTATGCAGGTTATGGGTTTACGATGCTTTGCTTGATCTGAGCCAAGGAGGAATCTCAGCCGTTGATGGAGGACAAGATCTAATGATGAATCAGGATCTTATGGCTTGGAATGAATAATCTCTATATAGTTTGATCATGCTTATTCTAGATCTGTATACTGGCGCATGTGATGTTCTGTAAATATTATGATCTGGGTATAAGTGAAGTCTGGAATAGCTGCAAAATTATGAATGAATATTTACAGATGTATACGCTGATTAACTTTGATAAAAGTGCGTATACATGTAGGTTAGACACATCTAAGTAGTGTATACCAAATGAACTATGATGTTTAAAGTTGCAGGTGGTTCCAGTTACTGATGCAAAGTTCTGAGTTCTAGTGATTGTTTACTGGTGACAGTATTCTGCATATTCAGATTGGTTGATTGTGATTAGCTTCAGTGTTGATGGATGAGATCTAATAATGGATCATGATCATAATGACTTATTTCTCTGTGATCTGATGGACTAGATTTGGTTACTAACACACATTTTATCCTTTTGTATGCAATGATCTAGGTATGTTTGAAGTCGGGAAGTGTAGTGAAGTTATAAGTAAGTATTTGATGGCATATACGTTGGTTCGCTTTGGTGAAGTTGCATATACACGCTGGTTCAGCTCTTCCAAGTAGCGTATGCACTTTGATGCATGGTTTTTGATGATACAGTTGGCTCTAAATATTGTTGCAGAGTTTTGGGTTCTGCTTTGCGTTCTAGTGACTGTGTTTCGATGACAAGGTTTCAGTGATTAAGTTGTTCGGTGATTCAGAGAGTTATGATTGAGTATTCAATGAATGGGTAATGCGATAGTTGTATTATAGTGGTGATTGATTTTGAGCTTCAATGTTGTTGATGGGTTCAGTATGAAAATTGGATGAAATGCGGCCTTCAGATTATGGTGTTGTGTTCCAAGAGTATCCAGTTTGAAAATTTATGAAATGTGGTACTTGGAGGAAGAAAGAAGGTCGTAGCCTTCTGTAGGTAGGCACCTACGCACTAGTGAATATGTCGGCTAGTACAAGAGCTAGGGAGTTGTAGCTCCTTTCCAGTAGAAGCTGGAGAATGAAAGAAGGTTGTAGCCTTTTGTAGGTAGAAGCCTGCGTACTGGTATGAGTCAGAACTAGTACATTGTTGTAAACGGATTTTCTTATTATTAAAAGAAGACAGAGATGACAACAGCAGGTAGTTTTTACCCACATTGGGTTTCCACCTTACATGTTGGTGTTCATGTGTGATGCTTATGTGTGATGGTTCTTTCTGTTATTAACTGCACATGGTTACTATTTAATGTTTAATAAAGTACTGATACTCATGTTAAAGATCAACATATGATGAATTAACAGAATCATTAGTTTGCTGGATACATGCTTGTTTCCTTGAACATAGTTGCGTACACATAGGGGTTGCCTTCATTGAAGTAGAGTATATGAAATTGAGTAAGAAAAGAAAAAGATTATTGACTTGACTAATACTGATTCACCCCCCCCTCTCAGTATTATTTCCAACACCAGTCCATCCTGAATTTTTCGGGGAATTTATCGAACTTACTATCATAAAACAAAACTAGATCATTTACCTTAAATGTGCGTAGCTTGATGTGTCGATCATGCCATGCCTTTTCATGCTGCTTTTGGACCTATTGGTGAAACCCAACCAAAAATATTTCTTCTTTGAGCTCATCCATCTGCACGAGCCTCTCTTCCAGGGCTCCGCGATTCATCATACCTGTGAGCGCTGCTATAAGCAGACTAGGCACGATGTATTCCATATGCATTACGATTTCCACACCATAGACAAGCGTGAAAGGGGTTTTTCCGGTTAGATTTTTGCATGTTGTTCGATAAGCCCACAATACTGCAGGTATGCGTAGGTCCCAATCACTTTGCTGAGCATTATAAACCTTGGTCAGCACGTTTTCAAGCACTTTGTTGAACGCGTCTACTGTCCCATTAGCTTGTGGGTGATAAGGTGTGCTCTTCTGGTGATATACCTGAAATTCCTCCGTCAATGCACTAATCGTCTCATTCAGGAAGTGCATACCACGATCACTTATCAAGATCCTTGGACATCCAAATCGCATCAATACATGTTCAAATAGGAACTTCGCGGCAGTTGCGCTCGTGTAATACTTCACTGGCTGCACTTCTGCCCAACGAGTCAAGTACTCCATCGCAATGATAATGTACCTCGCTCCTGTCTTCCCTTGTGGCTGAATGGGTCCTACAAAATATATTGCCCACTTCTTGAAGGGTTGCAATGTCATTTGCGGATTCAAAGGCATTTCATCCTACTGCGATGGCATGCCTGTTCTTTGACATACATCACACGCCTTGCAATATGCTTTTGAATCCTAATGAAGGGTCAAGCACCACAACCTAATGCGTAGAATCTTCTATGCGGTTGCTCTCCTTGCATAATGTCTTCCCACGATGCCCCCATGAGTGTCTGCAAGGATGCTTCTTCATTCAAACTCAGGTACATATCGTCGCAATATCTCATCAGTCCCCATCTTGTATAGATGCCCAACAATGACAGAGAAATATGTCACACACACCACTAATTCCTTCTTTTGTTGGGCAGATCATCCTTCCAGTGTAGTTCCTGTTGTTAGGAAGTGTATTATGTCCTCGAAATGACCATCCATGACACACACAGCAAATAGCTGCGCCTCAGGTAATCCTTCTTCCAAGTTAGTAGGTTCCTTCCATGTTTCTATGCGCGACCGATGGTCTTGTCCCGCATTCAATCATCTAGGCTTCACAACAACTTCAAAATCGTACTCTTGGAACAATAAGAGCCATCTACAGATTCGCCCCCCTAACACAAGTTTATTGTTGGCTACATGGGGCCTGACCCAGGTTCAACAGTGAGTTTAGCGAAGCAAATCCTAGTACTACTGGCCCTTTTGGCAACAGTCTGTGGAGCGTGGACTGAGGTCTCACTCGAGGTAGTATGGGAGGTTGCTGGAACTAGGTTTCCACACCCTAGGGATGTCTTGATGAGGGTTCTGGAAGTTTGCGATCCTAATCTGCGTGCTACATTGCTCTGTGTAGCTTTCTATTCTTCGCAACCCATGTGCACCTTCGTATTATTTCGATTCGGTCCTTATTGTTCTTGTATATTAGTGTTTAACTTAGTTTGTGCGGGCCTAATATTCTTATTACTTATCCAACTTCTAGATTAGTACGAGTACTTGAAAACAATATAAATGCATAAGGATAACCAGAACATAAAAATATAGATCTACAAATAGACGCACAATATTTTGAATCAATCTTATCTTTATTAATACTCAAGTTCAGTTACCGACCTGAATCCACCCTACGCACTCAGTTGCAGGGGTACGCACACTCAGCTGTAGACTCTACTAGGCCTCTGCGCACTCAGCTGTAGAGCCTCTACCTACTACTACGACCCAATACACTTAAGATTCACCTCTATCTTCTAACAATTCCTTCGCATCTATCTGTTGCTTCTCAAAACTAAGACTTCCTTTACACTTAGAGCCTCGCTCTATTTATACAATCCTATGGTCCACAGACCATGGGTAGGCCAACACACTTTACATTAAATTACATTATCATAGGGCGGACAACCCTAGACTCTTGCGCTCTGTGCTGACTTTTCGCGGGGTCTTTACATTACACTTGACCAAAATTTGGGCTTCAAGCCCCAAAAACATGATATGGGGCGGTTCCGCTGCCCAACAAGCCCCCAACACAATCATCATGACTTGTCCCGAGTAACTCTACTGGTGTGGCGATCTTTGCATGAAGTTCTTCCAACTGTGTCTGTGTTGCGCGAAGGTCCGCAATGCACTGCTCTGTTGTTCGCTGGATTTTCTCCATTTCTGCTTCTGAATCATCTACGTCTAACTTGATTCTTTACTTTGATGCCAACTTCTAGTACCTGTGTTTATAGTCCCGCACCTTTGTCCGACTTCTCGGGTCACGAAGACTATGCTTTGGTTGGTTAGTTAGACAGCTGGTCCACCCGTGTAGGGCTTCAAGCAACTACCATTTACTCTTCCTGGGAAGGGTTCTCCATTAAGTTTGACTAGCTAGACTACACCTCCATCTATGACATCTTTTAACACATACAGTCCCAACCAATGCATTCTAAATTTTGCAGGAAATGTTTTGAACTTGTTGTCATATAGCAACACTAAATCGTTTACCTTGAATGTGCACAACTTGATATGGCGATCATGCCAAGATTTCTTGTGCTGTTTCTCTACCTTCTGATGGAATCCCACCAGAAACCATTCTTCCGCGAGTTCTTCCAGTTGCACGAGCCTCTCCTCGAAGGCTTCGCAGTCCGACATACCTATAAGTGTTGCTATCCGCAAACTGGGAAAGATGTATTCCATTGGCATGACTGCTTTCGTGCCATAGACTAACCTAAAAGGTGTCTGACTCATCAATTTTTTGCACGTGGTTCTGTATGCCCATAATATGGTAGGTATGCATAGGTTCCAGTCATTTTTCTATGCGTTGCATGCTTTGGTCAACGTGGTATGCTTCTACTGTCCCATTAGCTTGCAGATGGTACAATGTACTTTGCTGATGATACACCTGCAACTCCTCAGTGAGTGCACTGATGGTTTCATTCAGGAAGTATGTTCCGCAGTCACTCATTAAAATTTTGAGGCAACCAAACTGTGTCAACACATTGTCGAACAAACATTTCGTAGTTGTAGCGGCCGTGCAGTCCTTAACCGGTTGTGCTTCTGCCCATCGAGTCAGGTACTCTGTCACGGTGATGATGTAGCGTGCACCCGTCTTTTCCTAAGGTTTGATTGGTCCCACAAAGTCAATTGCCCATTTTTTGAATGGTTGCAGCATCATCTGTGGATTGAGTGGCATCTCATCCCTCCGTGATGGTTTCCCAGTCCTTTGACATATGTCGTAGGCCTGATAGTATGCTTTCAAATCTTGATGTAGGGTTGGCTAGCATAGCCCAACACGAAGAATCTTCTATGCCGTCGTGCATCCTGCATAGTGTCCACCTACAGCCCCCCCATGTGCTTCCATAAGGATCTGTCCTCGTTCAAATTCAGGTACATATCTTCACAATATCTCATCGTTACCCATTTTGTAGAGGTGCCCCACGATGACAGAAAAGTCCGCCATGCTCACAACCAATTCCTTCTTTTGCTGGACTGAATATTCCTTCGGTGCAATCCCTTTGGTTAAAAAATGGATTATATCTTCGAAGTGGCCATCCGTGATGTGCACTGCAAAGAGCTATGCATCAGGTAGTCATTCTTCCAAATTTGTTGGCTCCTCGCTTGTCTCAATTCATGATAAGTGATCTCGTCCTGCATTTAGGTGTCCTTGTGTTATAGACATATTTGGGCACTTCAACCCCAATCTTATATGTCGATAAACTAAGGCTCTTCAACCCCTAAAAGAGTTGGTTCATACCCTAAAGTAACATGGTCATATGATTCCCCAAAAGTTCCACCTGAAAAACCATCCAGAATTGGCCTAAACCGGACCATACTGATTGCTCCACTGTCAGGGTGCGATGCATACTGACTTCTACACTAGCCAAGTGAAATGCATACTGATGAGGCCTTCTGTAGGGTGTGATGAGAAAGGATGGACAAATGTCGGAGGCAGGTTTCTAAGCGGATGCTCATAGGATCTTCTAGAAACTTCTGATATGACACTTGCCTCTCTGAATTTGCCCAGGGATGAGTAAGAGATCCAAGAAATTTCCAAGTGGAACTAGTTGCAACAAGTGGAATGACACTAATCAAAAACCCAGAAATTACTCACACCCTTGCACACATCTACAAATGGATCCCTCATCTGAGATAACTGGAGGTTGGAGTATTGTGGATTGCAAGGAAGTGCTGATAGTTTGTATTTGAGAAAGAGAATTGTATTGTTGGTGTGATCTTGCTATTTCATGAGGTGAAGAGGGATTGATGCTGGGAGGATGATGCTAGATCAGAAAACTAAGTTGTAATTCCCCCTTCTATTTAATAAAGTTCTTCAAGTTTTCTTCCATATAACTGTGCAATTGTGAATGTTATTATTTGTGAATGCCATTGTATGTTCATTATATTTATGATTCTGTAATGATTATGATATAATATATCAAGATGCTTTGATGGTTCTTTGTTACTCTGTTTCTATAGGTACTCTCCAAGCGGGAAAAGTACGGAGAGGAGTTGCAAGCTCTGTCAAGGGGGAGAGAGATCAAGCAAGGAGTTAAGCGGAAGATCTAGGTTGGTTCCTTTGTCTTTCTCTTATCTATTATACATAGAATAAATTGTGAATTGCTTTAAACTGTTGTTTCTAGAGTAGCTACCAAACCTATAGGGATATTCGATCGAAAATACGCTAGTTTTCCCAGAAACAAAATGGTGATTCCACTGGGGATCGAATAGATGTTTTTTGTTGTTGTTGTTTATTTTATAAACTATAGACAGAGCCCGAAGTCAGCCAGGTAGCCTTCGAACTGCTCTTTCTCTACAATTGCATAGTAGATTAATGCTGCTTCAGTCAATCTCTGGTTTAGTTTATGAATTAAACATTTGACTTACAAGCATTCTAGATCCCCTTTTGGTAGCTCAGTAACCTCTCAAGTCATTCCTCTGTACTTTGCTCTTTACTGTCCATCATAACTCAGCTTGACTCACTGAAAACAACTGCAAATTTGAGCCAAAACCCACTTCAGTTGCACTCCCTAGCCCATCACACTATTTGTCACTATTTACCAGTATGAATCGCACCTCCAGATTCTGTAAAGTGTGATGCATCCCTATTTCTGTGAAGCACATGTGTGATGACTGACTGAACCTATTTCCATTCTAGAAATTTGGTGTTTTTGTCCTTGTTTTCAGCCTTGTTTAGTTGTTTTTGCTGCTTATGAATAGTGCCTCATTACTGAAGCCTGCTTGCATCACATAGATCAGCCTCCATTGATTAGGATTAGTAAATGTTTTTATGTATTTATCCATCATTTACAATCCTTTGTCAAAAAGTTGCTTAAATCGATCTGTCTCTTTGGTACAAAAGTGTCGTAACAGTTGTTTTGTGTCAAAAAGAGGAGTGTCGTGGATTCTTCCTTCCCTGGATAGTCGATTTAACTTTTTGTCATGTATTTGATTTGATTTGTTGATATTCGAAGTGTCGATAGCATTTTCTATTCGAAATTGAAAAGTGTCGTTTAGTCTTCCTTTCTATTTTGAAAAAGAAATTGTCGAAAATGTCGCTTTGAGTAAAATATTTCAGATCTCTGCTACACTTAGTTTTCGTTTTTGGCATTTTTCACTTTAAGGGGAATGAAAAAAAATACATGCATTTGCATTTGCATTTAGTTTGTGTGCGAAAAATGATTTAGGAAAGTGCATTAGTGTGTGCTCTTTGCTCATTGTTTGGAAGAATCGTAATTTTCTTTCCCTAGTAGCTAGGATTTTCATTGATCAAAATAAACAACAATTGTTTATCATTGTAGATTGCATTTTTAGGAATTTCAAATCAACATCACGTGGTGAACCATTGAAAGGCAAACTTTTAAACAAGATCAACTCTAAAATAAATCTCAATGAACCTAACAACGCTTTGGAACCTAATGCAACACATCTAGAGGTCTAGGCTAGAGATGTGTTCTGGCATTGTAAGAACTAGTAACTATCGTTTTCATCGAAGGTTGGGTGATTCCTCCTCCTTGATACGACAAGTGCTAGCACAGTCACGTGGTTCCCGTACCATCGAGTATATATTGGGAGACCACAATAGGCTTATACCCTTTATCTATAGGAAGCCGAGTCTGTCACTCTATCGATAGCAATGCACTGAACACAACATTCTGGAAGATTGATTGTCATACATAAGTCCTTGGTAATTTCTCTTTAATTTATCACCAAGGTGTATATTGCAGTTTTGTGATTGGTTTGATAATCCCTATGTCTAGATTTTCCAAAGTAGTCACTTTAGTTCCTTTTCGACTCTTTAAAAGAGAAGGTCCATCTGAGTACTTGTCACTTCAGGCTCATTAAAAATCGAAGGGGACTAGAGTCATCTTTAGCTTTTTCTCGACTCTTAAAAATTGAAAAAGCATAGTTGTGTCAAAGCATCATTAAAATTTATTGAATTTGAAATAAGATCCTTGTTCCTTTGTTGATCTTAGGTTGAGATAAAGGAGTTCACCAATCAAGGAATCCCTTTTGAGGGAAATCCTAGTCCTTTCTCCTCTTGGGGAAATATTGATGCTCCATATATGGCCACATTGTCCCTCCCGGGAATCATCATTGGCCTGCCAATATGGCTATTCTCAACCTCGGTGGTTCAAAATACTGTGATTCCTCAGAAATTGAATTAGCATCTAGTTGGTACTGAAGTTGACCCTTCATCTTCTTCTTTGTTAGTGTCTCCCTCCCCTTCTTCCTCTTCGCTTGGTGAAAGTAGTAATGCTAGTAACCAAGTGACTGAGAAGAAGAAGAAAGGGAAGGAGCAGAAGAAGAAGTCAATTTAGCAAGGGGGCAACCATGAATCACCTAGTGAAAATCCACACATTAAATCTCCTAAGCCCAAATTTCCTTGCATAATTTGTAGAGGATACCATTTTCATCGAGATTGTCCCTGCCTTCCTTAGATCTTGAGAGAATGGTCTCCCCTTTCACACCGTTAGGTGTCATCAACCTTTGGTGATCATGTTGACAACACACCATCAACTAGTAATAGTGAAGTTCATGGACAGAAAGGAAAGGTCAAAGTTCCATGTAGGTTATGTGAAGGGAACCATACCCTTCACCGTTGTCCTTTTTTGGATGAAGCCAAAAGAGTATTGGATAACCGTCCTACTTCGCCGCAGAGACTTCCGTTTAGCTATAGGAAACTCTCCCCAAGTCTTTTACTAGTTGAAAAACCGACTAACTTAAATGAACCGTCGGTCGAAGCCACTTTCTTTGAAAGTGAATCTCAGGAGTCCATACCCGACCCAACTCAACAAGTCGAGGTGACAGTTGACCCAGTTTTACCTTCAGAAGAACATATCCTTCCCGAAGAGAGTGAGAATGATACCATTCAAATTCTTTATGTTACTTTAGAATCTGATGAACTTGGGGGAAATCCTCCCATTCCTTCACAACAAGAGGAAAATCCCCTAGTTCTCGTAAATCAAGGGGTTATTTCACCTGTTTATTTAGTACCCCCTCCAAGTAGTCTAGTCACTTCCATCGATTGGAATCGACTAGCAAGATCCTGTCTTCCTTCTTATGTAGCATTCTGGCTCATAGTACAAGTTTACAAAATGATCGTGTTTGGAACTGTTAGTGTCAGTCTTTTCAGCCTTCCTCCAGTGATCAAATATGCTCTTACAAAGTGATTTTGAAGTGTCAAGGTCAAATTTTGTCATTTCAGTGAGTCTTCAAGCAAAATTTGGTCACTAGGCATTAGGTCTAGGGTTTGCTTTCACTCCTTCTAAAGTTGTCCAAATGGCGGGCTATGTCATCATTCAGTTGAGTCTATCATCATTCATAGGGTTGTCATTATCATGTCAGTGTCTAATGAGTCATTTTACACCTTGTTCATGCTTCAGTTGTGCCTTGGCAAGTTCATTTCCCTCTCCTAGGGTTTTGAAGGCAATTTCTCTTGGATGGTCAAATCATCGGCAAAACTTGTTTCCTGAGGTTCATACACCTTCCCCTATCCTTCATGTACCTTATCAAACACTTCCCATCCCTCAGATCCCCCAAAATCCTCATTTTTGCACAAACCCTAGTTTCTAGCTACAACCTGGCAATTTTCTAGGTTTGGCCTGTGATTTGCCCTTTTGGACCCCTTCCACTCAATCAATCTCTGAGATTCCACTTTCCCCTGCTTCCTAACATCCCTACTCCCAAAAATTTCCTCAAGAATTTAGAAGCCCCTTATCCCCTTCACTTCGCTTCATTTCGACCAAAACCCTTGTTCCACACATCGGGGGCAAGTTTCACTCAAATGATGTTTCAGAGCCGTCAGAGATGAATTTTGGAAAACTGAGAGAGGTTTTTGTCCACCACATGCCAAGGAAGAAAAACCTCCTTCACCTTTTACACAGGTGTCACGGTTTGAGAGAAATGTCAAAAATATCGGCGAGAACGAAGGTGCTCCAAGGACGGTTGGCTAAAACACAAAAACGAAAGAAAACGCCCGATCCACTCCAAATTTTGGCCAAAGCCTCTTTGGCTGAGCATGGTACTTGATTAGGGACTCCCAGCCCAAATTTCAAGAAATTTGGAGAAAATTTTGTCATTTGTGAATTTTTTGTGCAATTTACAGGTTTTGGCCATTTGAAGTGCCGCGTTCCAAGCGCGGCTATTTTGGAGGACTGCTCGGAATTTTGAAAACTTGGCATTTTTGGAAAGGGCATGCAAAGAGAAAAATTACCAATACTTGGGAGAAGCCTGATTTTGAGATTTGAGCCTCCAAAAGCTCAAAATACATCAAAAAAATTACTTTCTGCCCACTTTTTGAGTTGCAGAAAGTGACCTTGGGAGAAATGGTTTTTGAGGGGGCAAAACAACTCCAAATGCAGAAATTCCACTTGGGATGGAAAGTAGACAGACCAATCTTTCCAATGAGCCATCTTGCACCTGATTTGGACCAGTGGAACCCACTCAAAAGTTGCTGCAAAGGAGCGCGGCAGTGAGAGCCAGCTTTGCCAGAATTGACCTTTTTTGTGAAAAAACACTGTTTTGACTATGGTTGACCATTTTTACTTGTAGATGATGGATAAATGTAATATTTTCATAGCACTTTG
>APFE030053324.1:145919-162674 GCA_000404065.3 Pinus taeda | reverse complement strand
AAAACATCGTTTAGGGCCTCAAAACGGCTCCGGAAGTTCAGGACCCGAAAAACTACTAAAAATAGTAAGTTGTGCTACAATTAAGGAAACTAAAAATGCTGAGAAAGACAATGGTGAGGGTCCAGGTGGACTTGGCAGGTGGCCACCAATATCCACCTGGATCAGACATAATACTTAAATATATCTCATTGGAGAGTTCTTCTATAGAACTATACCCTCTAAATGTCTTCACACAAACCTCTTTAGAGTTGGGAAAAAAACATGAGTTACAACAAAGGATCCTCAAATATTGTATCTACCAAAATAACTTCACATAAATGTCTATAAGACTAGCAAAGAAAAAAAGTGTTTAAGTGAGAAAGTGCATGGGAAATCAAAGAAGAGAATTAAATCTTGTGAATTTGTCAAAGAATAAATTCCAAATTAATGACATAACAAACGACAAAAAAAAAAAAAAAAACATGCTAAAGCTAAAAGTGATACAACAATTCCCCAACAACACATAACAACTTTATAGGATTCACAAGGGGATAATTGGAAACCAAGGTTATGTTTTAATCCCTAAACTCATTAACTACAAGATTAAATTAATCAACCAATTAAGTTTGCAAAGTCTTCTCACATTATGGGCACTAAAACTCATTATATTGCGAGCAAATCAATTTTAGGAATGACCTTAAGTTATTGATTTAGTTGAACTTGGGATTAAAGTGGATTTTTTTTATGTTTAAAATGTAAATACAAATTGTTATTTGCAATTTAAAACTATTAACCAATGAATCTACAACTATAAATAAAGATAATTGTATGTAGAATGTAAAAGAGCTAAATCATCTACGTAAGAGAAGAAGATGTGTCTGGGGTACAATATGATCTTTGCGGCTATCTTAATTTTGGACAATGGTGGTTTTTCATTCTAGGGGGATTTTTGTTCATTTATTTTATTTTCCAGTGACTAGTTTTTTGTTACCAACAAGAGTCTAATACAATTGTTTGGTATGGAGATAGAACAAGTGGATTATGGGGAAAGAACATGCCAATGTCAAGCATTTCAACCACATGATGATTTTATTATGTATCCTTTCTATATGTGCCTTGAGATGGCCTAAATCCAATGTTGAGATCTTTTGGCACTTTTGTCGAGGTATTGGCAATTTTGTCGAGGTATTCGTTGATCCCACGATCTTGGATTTTGAAAAGGTGGTAGTCATGGAGGAAGGTGTAGTCTCCCATTATTGAATTTTTACTAATGTCCCTTTACTATTCCTACTCCTCAGACTTCTATTTATGGCTCACTAGTTACAATCCCAACAGGTGTCAAGGGAAAAGTAGAAGAGAACATAAGCATAAGTTTGAGTCATAGACTAGTTTTTCTAAATTTAGAAAGAACTGTGTGCAAGCTCGAGAGGAGAAGGTTGATATGGTGGTTAGAAAGAATGTCATGATCAATGATATACCAAAGTTTTTAGGCAAAGCCTTGATTGGGAAGTTTAGTGGCAAGGTTGTTTAGATGGATTATTTATTACAATGGTTGGAGGTTAGTTGGGGCCTGTGTTAGAATATATGCATGTTCTTCATGTCATGATGTGTGATTTCTTGTGTTTTGTTAAGCCTTGGGCAAGCCTCATTTTAACCATAAAACTTCCTATTAAGTTTTAGATATTGAATCATTACATTTCTATTGTTATATTGGTTGGAACCTTTCATTGTACCATTTTATTATAATTGTACTCTTTGTCTCCTACATATATTTCAAGGAGATCTAGTCGTAGGATCATGAAATCTTGTCTTATACATTTTATTGATTGTATCAAAAGTTTTTTTCTTCAAAATGGACTATAATTATTGTTTTTTTATCACTTTTAAGAAGCACAATACATAACCATTGGTATCAAAGCTACGATCTTATTGTTTTTGTTGTTTCAAATGAGTCATCATGGAATTCTCACTATAATAATCTTTAGAAGCTTTAGACTACTGAATTTTGAGAAAATTGAGTAGAGATCAATAATACATTTTATAAAAAAATTAGACTCTTGTTCACAATAATTTCATAAATATACTATATGGAAGTTAGGATTTGCGATTGGTCCTAAAATCAGTCGCAAACAAGTGCTCCTGGAATTTTCATTAGTATTATTTTCTGGAAAGATTCAAACTATGAAATTTTGTGTTGATTCAGAAGAAATCTAGATATACATATTATCTAGACATGCATCTTATCAAAATATTCAAACAAGGGATTTTAGCATTTTTTCTATAATTCTTTTCTAGGATACTTCATACAATGAAATTTTTAAGAGACTAAGGAGAGATCTCTATGTATAGGTTATAAAATTCTAAACATTGGTTCTCTATCATTTTGAACATATAACTTATGGAATTTAACGTTTGTGAATAGTTCTAAAATCGGTTTCAAAGGAGTGATCTAGGAATTTTTGCTATAACTTTCTAACAAGAATTTTTGGACTATGAAATTTTTAAGGATCTAAGGGGACATAGTGTGGTAGTATAGGTAAAAAATTTAGAATCATATTCAAAAAATGGACATATGGCACACAATACAAGTTTGTTATTGGGAAGAAGCCAAAAATTAACAAGGTTTGGCAAAATTGTCATAACTTTCACTTAGCACATCAATTTCTTTATTAAACCTGTGGAATTCCAAAAAGAAGACATATCAGAATACTTGAAGCCAAAATTACATATTTAGAAGGGATCAAATTTTAGATATATATCAGGGAAAAGTTCAACCATCCAAATAATATACAATTTAGGGTTTTTAAAGGCATGTAAATTACAATTGTTATAACTTTGACTAGAAGATCTATTTTTGGTGGTTCATAATTTTTTATAAAGAGGAAAAAGAGGAGAATTATTATCTACTCACATGGATTTTAAGCGTACTTCAATACTTAATTCACACTTTAAACCTCTAATAATATCATCCAAGGTTCATGAAAAAATAGAATATGTCTAGTGGAAGACTACCAAGTTGGAAAGTAATTTGTCACAGGTGCAAGGATTAGTTAAAAAAATGTGGAACAAAATACAAAGGAAAATACAGAAGAAATACACATATCCAAGTAATAGGTACAAAAATAGATAAATTCCATGGTATATATATATATATATACACACACACATATACACACACACACACACACACACACACACACACACACACACACACACACACACACACACATATGCAATTGTGAAGCCCCAAGAGTTAACTCAAGTGGTCTAGAGTTGTATGTGAAGTTATTTGATACTTTTTCTAGTTATTACTAATTGTGGCTTTGACTCTCTTCAACTCCCTTGGGGAAAGGCCCCATAATCATGGTCGATAGTTTACCTGGTTTTCCATCCATGAAATTTGGGGAAGTACAATGGGGTTTCCCATGATTTCATTCCAAGTAAAAAGAAAAGAGAAAAATTGTGTTTGAAATCAATCATACATGGGGACACATTTATTACAAATGGAGAGAAAAAATATTAAATCCTAGAACCATTGTCATGAATTTTCACTCTAAGATCCACATTATCAAGGCTTCAAGTCAACACCAAGGAACTACTTCATTTTGAAGTTCAATATGAGGAAGCTTGATAGTAACAATCCTATAACATAGATATTCTAAATGGAGCAATACTTTGATATACACCAAGTGATAGCCTTACAAATATTGAATCACAAAACCATAGTCATGATTTTTCACTCTAAGGTA
The DNA here is from genome assembly GCA_000404065.3 of Pinus taeda. NCBI lineage: Eukaryota > Viridiplantae > Streptophyta > Pinopsida > Pinales > Pinaceae > Pinus > Pinus taeda. The sequence continues at coordinate 158,946 of APFE030053324.1, read as the reverse complement.
CACATTATCAAGGCTTCAAGTCAATACAAAGGAACTATTTCATTTTGAAGATAAATATGAGGAAGTTTGATTACAACAATCCTATAACATGGATATTTGAAATGGAGTAATACTTTGATATACAACAAGTGATAGTCTTACAAAAGGTAAATATTGCATCCATGTTGTTATAAAAAGATCAATTTTTATGGTATCAATGAATTTGAGAAAGAAAAAAGGATTCCATCATATATTGGTCCATTTTTATAAAGGAATTAATAGAACATTCTGGTGATATTAAGATCAATACATTTCTTTACTCAATTAGTAATTTTTTGACAAAAACTTCTAGTTACATATCACATTCAACAATTCCAAAAGATGAGACTCAAGGAAAAGAACATTTATTAGACCTCTTTATGTGAAATTTAAACGAAAAAATCCAACACAAGGTATGTCTCTTTGATCCTAAATCCCTAGAGCATGATTTAGTTTGGCAAATAAAGTTGAAAGTAAAAATATGTCTACTAGAAGATACATCAATAGAAGTTATAAAGAATAGCATGCTCCCTCTCCTAATCTTGCTCAACTAACAAGGTTGATACCTTAGAAAAAGGAGGAAAGAAAAGAAAAGGTATTATGTATCAATTGTCACAACAAGTACAATAAGGGGCATAAATGTGATGAGAATAAATTATTCTACATAAACTGATAAGAGGAAGAAGATCAAAAATTGGAACTATTGCAAGATCTAGATCTAGAAGAGACTATACCAACAATATATTATCATGCATTGGATGAAATCATTATTCCACAAGCCCTTAAGATAGAATGATATATCAAAAATAAAAAGGTAACATTGTTGATTGATTCAAGTAGTACCCATAAATTCATCAATTACAAATTATAAAAACTTGTCAATTACTTTGTATATCCAACATCATGATTTCATCCAATGAATGTAGATAGAGGTACCATATAAATTGATCAAGGAAGTGCCATACTATTAATATAAATATGGGGGATTATTTATTGGATATCCCCATGAATTCATTCCAAATCGATGGTGTTGATGTTGTATTAGGAGTCCAATAGTCATAATAACTAGGAATAGTGGCCCTTAATTTTTAAGAACTTTTCATGAGATTTTCCTTAGAAGGAAAGGAAATTGAGCTTAGAGGTATGCAAGGGAAACTCTCTAAAGTGATAATCTCTAATAACATACTAAATATGGACAACATGGTGTGAATTGCACAATTGTGCTCATTATATATTAAAAAACAATATCCTTTGCTCCAGTGGATCTCCAAAAAGTTATCAACAATCATTCCAAGGTATTTGGAGAGATTTCTAATGGTATTATACCTCCTCAAGATCATGATCATGTTATTCATTTTCAACTTGGAAGTGTATCACATAAAATTAGGCCTTACAGATATCCATATGCATAGAAGAGTGAGATTAAGTGTATGGTTCAAGAAATGTTAGATGTTGGCATCACTCAATCTAGCTAGAGTGTTTTATCTTCACCACTAGTGATGGTTATAAAAAAGGATGGTTCATGGCCTATGTGTCTAGATTGTATACAGTGCAACAAAATTACAATCATAGATAAAAAGAAATTATCCATGTCATTGATGATATGTTACGTGAATTAGATGGAGCAATTTTCTTTACCAAGTTGGAACTTTCTTCTAGATATCATCGAATTAGAATTAGGCAAGAAGACACTCCCAAATCATCCCTTAGAACACTTGAAGGTTATTATGAGTTTTTCATCATGAAATTTGGACTTATTAATGCACCTTTAACATTTCAAATCTTAATGAATTCTATTTCTAAACCCTTCCTTCGAAAATTTAAATTAGTATTTTTTGATGGCATACTAATCTACAAAATATCTTAGGAAGAGCATGTGCAACATGTTGAAAGGGTCTAACATTATTGGAAAAGCAACAACTATATGAAAATCCCTCCAAGTGGGCTTTTGGGGTTCAAGAAGTGGAATACTTGGGTCATATTGTTCTCATGAGGGTTTCAAGGTGGATCCTAATAAAATTAAGCTTTGATGGAATATCCAATCACAAACTATTGAAGAAACTCAAAGGATTTTTGGGATTGATAGGATATTAATGCAATTTTGTCAAGAATTATGGTCAAATTGTAGTGCCTCTAACAACATTATTAAAGAAAGAAGCATTTTATTAGACTCAAGAAGCAATTAAACCTTTGAAAAAATTAAAGATCCATTGTGTAAGACTCAATTCCTTGCCACACCTAAATTCACAAAAACCTTCACTATGGAGTGTGATGATTTAGACCATGGCATTGTTGTAGTACTGATGAAAGAAGGAAGGCCCATTTCCTTTGAAAGTAGTAAACTTAAAAGAAAGAAGTAACTTAGAACTATCTATGAAAAGGAAATGTTGGCTATACTACATGTAGTTGAGAAATGGCACCCACACCTAATAGGAAAACACTTCAAAGTAAAAACAGACCACGATATTTGAAGTACTTCTTGGAATATAGACTATATCTAGAAGAGAAAAAAATGGATTACAAAGATGCTAGGCTATGAGTTTGAAATTATCTACAAAAGGGAAAAAGGAAAAAAAATGGCAGATGTACTCTCAAAGTGAGAGAAACAAATGGGGGCTTACTATGAACTATTTCCATTCCACAATTTGAATGGGTGGAAGAAGCAACGATAGAATAGAAGCAAGATGAAAAGGTATGCAAGATCATTCAACAACTATAAAAGGACCTCAATGTAGTACAAAATTTTATCTAGAAGAATGATTTTTTGTGGTGTCAAGATGTTCTATACTTATGTAAAAATTATCAACTAAAACATAAGGTACTTTTGGAATTACACTCTACAAGAGGACCGTTTCAAGCTTCTCGAAAACATAACATAGGATTAAAAGAGATTTCTATTTGGAAGGTCTTAAAGAAGATGCACAAAATTTTGTGGGTGAATTTTTGATATGCCAACACATTAAGGGAGAGACAGTCAAGACCCAAGGATCCTAAAACCATGATCCATACCAAGTCATTGTTGGAACACGTTTCAAAGGAATTTATTTCATGCTTACCAAATCAAAGGAAATAATGTCATTATGGTAGTGGTAGATCGTTTTACAAAGTATGCCCATTTTTGTTCTCTAACCCATCCTTTTAAAGCAAGTATACTAGTAGAAGCATTGATGGAAATATTCCAAAAGCTACATGGAATCCTGAAGATTATTATAAGTGAAAAAAGATCCAATTTTCACTAGAAACTTTTGGATTGAATTATTTTCTTGTTTGGGTACTCAATCGGCTCATAGTTATCTTACCATCCTTAATTGGATGGGAAAACCAAGAATGTGAATAATTGTTTAGAAGGATATTTATTTGCATGTGATAAATAGACACAATGTTTCAAGTGGTTGCCCTTGGAAAATGGTGGTACAACACTTCTTTCCATAATTCAAAAAAAAATGTCCCATTTATGGCACTTTATGGATATCATCCCCAACCCACCACATCATCCTTGAAACGCTGCAATGATAGTGATAAGGTGCTCAAAATTATGCTCAAAAATCAAAGTGTTAGAATCTTGATAAACTTAGATTCAAATCAAAGTGCTCATCATTTTGATTCCAATAGTGTGAAGGATGCTTAAATTTGAGTTCATATGCAAAAGTTAGAGCAAGTAAAAGTTTAGGTTTAACTTGGACACATGGTAGGATTGTATGATGTGGCAAGGTCCTTCAGCAAATGAGGAGGCATCAAGTGGTAAGATTCCATTTTCCCCCGCATGTCACAATTTGCAATCGCAGGCAAGTCGGCATTAAAAATCGGTCCCAGAACAGCCAAGGTGCGATGCAATAAGGCAGGCGGGAAGGCTTTGAAGAATCGGCCAGAGGCGTGATGCGATGGATCACAATCACATATCGGAGAATGGAAGGTGTTACAGAATTGGCCCCCAGAAGGTACCGGGTTGCAATGCGATCATACATCTCACACGACACTACAAAATTAGCCTGGGTAGGTTTGGGTTGCAATGTGATATCGCAATCACAAATAGCAACGCAGTGTAAAGTCCCACATATGCAAGACCCCAGTACTCTGTTGATTAAAAAAGTATCCCAGACACAATACATTTATAAGATCCAGTTAAGAGTTTCGTCGGGTCCACCGAATTGCAATCGCATATCGTCTGCTAGTCCATAAGACCGCAAGATTATGCCGTTTGCGATTTGCGATGAACAGTAGGCCAATAGGATATGGCTTGCTGCGTGCCAAAATTTTCACCTAGTTAGCACTTTTGGGGCTAATTTGTAGGATCATGTCGGAAATGGGGCAATTTGTGGAGCAAATAATGGGAAAACTAGGAGAAGTCATAACTTCTTCAGTTTTCCACCAAATTGGATTAAAAAAGAGGCTAGATAACCATTTTTGGACATTTTGAACTGACTGGAGGAGGTTTTAGAAGCATTTGAGCATTTTAAACACAAATTTTTACACTTTTGAGCATAATAGAGAGGCCCAAGCAATTGGAAGTTGGACCAAGGAGATGTAGCCTAGGAGGGGTGAACTCCTTTATCATGAGCTTATTGTAATTCGTTTTTGATGATGCTCTATACATGTTTATGTTGTTATTCAGTTTCTGGTTTATGTTTAAATTGCTCATAAAATTAACATTAAAACTCTTCATTTCACTTGCACATGAATCCTTAAGCACAATGAAAGCATTTTGTTTATAATATGAGGAAGATCTTAGCACTACAAACTAATATTCTAAATCATATCAGATAGCTTCCTTAATCTTGGTGAAGTCTTCCTTTTCTTCCTAATTCCATTTAAATCTAATTTAAATTTTATGATGAAACTGAATTTTCCTAAGAAGGATTGTGTAGCTTTTTTGTTGTTTGGATATGGAACCTGTGGAATATATTTCACTCTTTTAGGTTCCACGACGATCCCATTTTTGGAAATAATATGTTCCAAAATATTTCCTTCAAATACTATGAAGATACTCTTCTTTGGGTTCAGTGATATTTACTATTTGCAACAATGTTAAAAAATTTGCTTGAGATAGCATAAATGATATGAACATTTCTTGGAGAACATTATGACATCATCTAGATATACAACCACCTTTTCCTAATCAACCCTCTAAAATTTATGTCCATAGCATGCTAAAAAGTGGCCCCAACATTTACCAATCCAAAAGGGATGCACCTGTAAATGGAAGTGCCCCATTTGATTCTGAAAGTTATATTCAAGCATTCTGGTTCATAAACTAAGACTTTATGTAGATTATCTTCCGAATACATCACATTAGGTTTCTTTTTTAATCGATGTTTCAAACCAGCAACGGTGGTTCATCTTTAACATCCTGAAGATGAACCATCGTTGCTGGTTCGAAACATCGATTAAAAAGAAACCTAATGTGATGTATCCGGAAGATAATCTGCATAATCATGAAACTCACAGAAACCTCAAAGACAAAAAACTAAGACTTGATTGTATCTTGAGAAACCGTCTAATAAGGAAAACATCTCAAAAATTGATACCATTTGAAGAATCTACTCCATAAATGGAATAGGATAGTTATCTTTGTCGAAGGCTTGATTTAGATTATGGAAATCCACACAGAAAAATTTCCCTTGATTTCTTTCTCACAATAACTGAACTAGAAGCCCATATAGAGTGTCTTACTTTAAATATATGAGTTGTGCATCCAATAATTTCTTCAACTCTTTTTGGATAACAAGTTCTAAAGTTGGATGCACTTTACATAACTTTTGTTAGAAGGGCCTGACACCCTCTTTAATGGGAATGACATGCAAAATAAAATGAGTATCATACATCTTCATATCATGATAGGTCCAAGAATCACCTCAGTAACTCTTGAATAATTGGATGAAACCTTGTCGTTCTGCTCTAGTACAACAAGTACCAAGATTGACATACTAGGGGTCATGTTTAGTACCAATATTTACGTATTCATGCCTAAGCACAAAACTTTTAGTTTTGGTATTAAGGGGCCCTTAAAAGTGATTATGTAGATCATACATCTCCTCCAAAGTGAATAACCCTTTAGGCATAGGGTTTCCTTTGTGTATCTTCATCTCATCTTTGAAATATTGTTCATATTCTTCCTTATGAATAGTTGCATATTTCAACATGTCTAAATTTGTAATAAACTATACAATTTGTTCATCATCATTGAACACTCTAAAATTAGTTATTTTATTAGGTGAAGCATGTTTATAAACTAATTCAATGGAAAAACCATCTCTTAAAGGAGTGAAATGAGTTGTTGTGTTAACTACCATATCAATTGTAGGAACTAGAGAAATATTAAAAGATTTAAAAGATGATATGAGATGCCATAACTCTTGTTGATAGTTCTTTTGACACATATATAAACAGTTGATAGTATTTCATACATGTCTAATGATGATCTCATAATCACCAATGAATTTGATAATTCTACCTTCAAGTTTATGGCTTTTTTTAGTCCAAAGATTAAAACCTTGTATTTTACACGAGGGCTTCACTAGGGGAGCAATACCATACCACATCTGTTCATATTGGGGGATATATATTGAGGAAAATATGACATAATATATTGAGCAGATAATAGGGGGTACAGGGTTTTTACATTAACATGTATAAAAAATGGAGATCAAAATTAATGAAAAAATATAAAGGGAAATAAAAACTGTTAATGAGAAAGTGGATACCTACAATATCTAATGGAAGTCAGGATTTTTTAAATTGGGGAGGTGTATTGGGTTTGTATTGTTAGTGGTTTAAATAATGTGATTTTTAGAGGTATTTTCCCATATGTAGGAAAATTAAGGATATTTTTTAGTATGCCAGGAATGCACATGATATGTCAAAGGTTCATTGAGTGAAGCCCCCATGGTATTCTATTGTATTTTTTGGTGCAATCAAATTCCAAGTGACATGATATAAGTGTTTTTTTCTTCATTGGATCTAACAAGATACAACATCCATGAGCTTTGTCCTATGTTTTGGAACCATCATAATAAATAGTCCAAATATTCTTATTTGCACGGGCATTACTCTTTACACTAAGGTTATTTAAATCTACTATAAATTGTTTATTGGCACTAGTTGGGGTGCAAGGAAGGAGTTTTGAATATTTATCAATTGGAATTGGTGATAGATGGGTCAAATAGAAACCAAGATTTGTCTCCAAGAAAAAAATTCCCACAATTGCCTGAGAAAAACTTATAAGTTCATTGTTCCCTTCCAACTTTATGACAATATACTTCATATGAGGTTCATTGTCTACCCTTATTTAATTATTCTTACCTATAAAGGTAGCCAAAAATGAGACCAATTAGTTGCAAAGTAACCTTTTAGATTCTTAGACTTATATTGGGTCAATAGAAAACCATAAGCCTCAAGTATGTCTATGTGGAAACCCTTTTTGCTAACCCTCTTGTAAATGCTATTATGAATTGTAAATTCATATAAATAATTACTAATTATAAATGACAACTAGATGAGATGGGACACATATTAAGAGGCTTGCAGGAGTAGGAGTTTCTTATAAGTCATATCCACCTTTAATTTATCACCAAATTTCCTATTGGAGGGGATGACCCTGCCACAATTAGTTAATGGAGGAAATGGGGTTCCTGATCATAGGATAAGTACGCATATTTCCTCATGGGTTGTGTTGATAGAGTCAACATACAATGTGAAGGGGGAATTATGCACAAGATGAGATGGGGAGAAGAGGGGAGTATACACTGAGAAAAGAGGAGAGACTGGTGTCTCCACACCTAGATGTCATTCAGTATGGATGTCAGCCTATAAGAGTGTGTATGGATGCCCTATGTTGGAAAAAGTTGTAATGTGCCTATGTGTGTTTGTGAGGTATGTGTTGAACCTGTGGCTAAGGCCAAATGATAGTTTGATGGAGTAGAGATACTCTAGTGATAGCTAGGCTGAGAAACTTGTTGGACTTATTGGCTGAGAATCACCAGGGTCATGGCTGTGTTCCTAGGACTAATAAACCCACTAGAGACTAGTTGTATGAGAACTTTCTGAGAGGGTAGGCACCCCTAAGCTAGAGGGCCAATAACACCTAGTGTGGGCTATGTAGCCTTAGGGGGAGCTGAGAACATAGGTGTGAGTACAACTAAGGATTTGTTGGAAAGTGTTCTCTTGTTCCTACATAAGTAGCAGAACTAAAAAAACTCCTTTTTATTTATACATATCTATCTCCAAGGCTAAACTAAGACTCTTTGTGCTTTTCATGAACCCCTGCGTTGTTTTGGTTATTGGATTAGAAATTCATTGTGGTGTAATAGTTGGGAGATGTTCAGAACACCTAAGAAATGGAATATTTTTATTGTATGTGAGTGAATGGTTGAGAAATCCTTAACAAACTACCTCCTTAGACTTTATATCTTGATCGGGGGTGGTTGGTTACAAGACAAATTTGCAGTGTAATCAACTTATGGTTAGTTGAAGAGTTGAATTCCCCCTCTCAACAACCAACCATCTACTTCATAAGATAAGTTTCTTACTTGTCTCACAATGTATCTCAATGAAATGTTAATGTATATTTCTATTGTTATATAACTTGTGTTGTTGATGAGGAATACCTATTCCTGTGTATTTGATGAGGAATGCATATTCCTATGTATTTGATAAAGAATTCATATTCTTGTGTAATGTGATGAAGAATGCATGTTTCTATATTTATGAATGATATTGATGCATGTTTATTTCCATGGTGTGAGAGATATGCGGAGTCTCTATTTTCACTATTTAATTATATGATGAATGGATTGTTCCATGAATGACATTGTGCTATTGAGCTAAATGCAAATAATTTGTGATTTTACATGCCTATGTGTGTGTTTGTGTGTGTGTGTCTGTGTGTGTGCGTGCGCGCATGCGCGTGCATGTGCGTGTGCATGTGTGTGTGTGTGTGTAAGGGAGACGACCCCATAAGGCTACAATGCAATGTATATTCTCCTGTCTTTTACATGAAACATCCCATATCTCGACTCCATTTCTTGGGCCTACAATCCCTCCCAAGCTTAACTTGTATGTATTTGTATAATTTTTTAGGCCACTCTTAACACAACCCTTTCATCTATTTCTCTTGAACCATAGCCATGTCCATGATTATCCACAATTATCTATCTATCTATATATATATATTATATATATATTATAATATTATATTTTATTATATATATATATATATCTATATATATATATATATATAGCATGAATTATTCGTGTTTAGCTCAATGGCACAAGCCATTCATCACAAAATTAACTAGTGAAAACAGAGACTCCACATATCTCTCATACCATGGAAATAAACAACCATCAATCTCATTTATAAAAATAGAAACATCCATTCCACATCACATTACAAAAGAATGGGCATTTCTTATCAAACACACAAGAATAGGAATTCCTCATTAAATACCCATGAATAGGCATTCCTCGTCAACAACATAAGTTATATAATAATAGAAATAGACATTTACTTTGCATTGAGATACGTCATGACACGAGTAAGAAACTTATCTTATGAAGTAGATGGTCAGTGACTGAGAGTGGGACTCGAAATCTCCACCCAACCATAAGCTGATGGCATTGCAAATATTTCTTGCAACCAACAACTTTGAGTTGGATTTAGAGCCAAAGGACGTAGTTTCTTCAAGAATTCTCAACCATTCACTCACAGATAATGAACAAATCCCATTTCTCATGTGTTCTCAATAGCTCCCAACTATTACACCACAATGGATTTTTATTCCAGAACCAAGAACAATGTTGACTTGAGGGGGCGTGACCCAGGTTCAACGTTAGTTAGCCAAACAAATCCCTACACTACTGGCCCTTTTGACATCAGCCCATGGAGCACAGATTGTGGTCTCACCCGAAGCAGTATAGGGGGATGTTGGAACCAAGTTTCTGCACCATGAGATGGTTGTGATGTCGTTTTATTCCTCCCATTCATGCCTTCACTTAGGTCACTTAGTTCTAGGTATTTGTCTTCCTAACTCCTTATTCCTCCGTTCGATACCTCCACGAAAGGGTATGGTTGGCCTTCACGCAGCCCTAACCTTCAATTAAAATAATTTCATGCTATTAAGGCAGTGTATTGCACAGACTGTCTAGTTACCTTAAGAATATTACTTATCTTATTAGATAATCATAGTTAGCACCGCGTAAACAGATGTTCTTACTTGCGTTCAGTTACCCAATGTGACTGCATTCATCTATGCATCATATAAGCATTATAAATGAAATTCATACATAATATGACAAGATGCCTTAATCGGAACAAAGACACAAAATTTGCAAAATACTTCTCTTTATTGATATCTTCAAGTGATTACAAACTCTATCTAACCTACACACACAGTTGCAGGGGTCCGTGCACTCAGTTGTAGACTTCCACCCTAGGCTTTTGTTCACTCAGCTGCAAAGCCTTTACCTACACTACGACCCAAAACTTAGACTTCTTATTTCAGAGCTATCGCTCTCTTAGACTTTTGCATCATCGACTGACTCCTAAACTAGTTAGAGTTTAGCTCCTTTTATAGAATCTCATGGTTCATGGACCATGGGTATATCTTTTGCAGCCGACTTTACAAAACTAAGGGCGGAAAACCCTTTATGACTCATGACACCTTTGCGCTCCGCGACGAAAAAATGCAAATACTTTACTATTTTATTACAAAATTTGACTCAAAACATGGGCTTTTAGCCCCAAAACTGTCCTTGGGGCATCTCATTCCCAACAGGCCCCCAACACAAACATTGTGACTCGCCCTCAAGTCACTCGGTAGGCACAGAAATCTTTGTGCAAAGCCCTTCCAACTCGACCCATATGACTGCAACCTCGGTAGTAGACTAAGCTGTCGCCTGCTTCGCATCTTCAACCATCTACTAAGTCACTGCTCCTGCACTACCTTCCTAAAGCTTTTGCTGCGTCACTTTCAAAGTCACAAGCTTGCATTCAATAGATACTATCACTGTGTAAGCTTCATCCAGCCATGGCTTTAGTAGTGCCTTCAGCACTTCTTTCTTGTGCAATGTTGCATCGACTTGTTCCTTCAATTGCTTGGCCTCCTCCAGCTTGGCTAGTCTCTGTGTCAGCGCAACTATTCTTGCTATGCCCTTAACCTCATCATAGCACTACTGTAGATTGTGTGCTTCCATCTCTAGCCGTTGTACGTTGGTGTCCTCCTGCAAGCTAGTCAGGACCTCAAATGATTGTTCAAACAATTGTGTGCAGTCTACTACTTCACTGTCCATTGTCGCTACTACTTTTGGGACAGCAGTCACCCATTGTTCCTTCACTTCTGGTGGAGTTGAAGGCTAGGCCTTCAACTGCAACTCTGTGATCTGCAAGTTCAACTCCAACTGAACCTACGCCATCTCAGTACGAGTGTCACGCACCCCTGTGGCCAGCTTGTGGATGCGCACCTTGGCTGGCTCCTCCTCTAGAATGGCCACTTCTAATACCATTCGACATGTCTCCTCAATGACCTGCATAATGTGCTTGCTCTGATTGGTTGCGTCCGTCTCAGTGGCGATGGTAGAATATCATTGTAGTGCCACTTGTTCATTATTGATCCGATGTTCACTAATTACCTGTAGGACATGGTGCTCATGGAACCTTAGCTCTACAATCACTCCATCCTGCAAGAGGTGGAGCGCTTCATGCAGGAGCACTATCAGGTTCAACCCTACTCCCATTAGGGCACTAATAGTGGGTCTGTCAGCTTCGTTCTCTGTGGTCAGTGCTCCATCAGTAGCACTATCGCACTGGTGGCCTTCGCACGCAGTATATCGGGAGCTTCTGAAGTGCCAATAGCTAGGCTGGTAGACACCATGCCAACGTGTAACGTGTGGGTCTTCAGTTCCTACAACCCTGTCTGGATAGCCCCAAAGATGATCTATTGTTGCTGCTCAAATTGTTGCAAGGCCTTCGCGGTGACATCCCTATCGCCCTCTGTTAGCGTGATAGGGTCCAGTGATGTCTTGGTAGCTTTTGATTTCTTCCTGGACCCTCCTTTCTTCAACTCCCTTGGGTGCTTGATGTGAGCGGACGACTCTTGGGGGTCTGCACTATGCTTCTCATTTGTCTCCTCTTTAATCTCAGGTGAAGGTGACCTCGCACCTTTGTCAGAGCCTTGCTCTGTCCCACCTGTCTACTTCACGGTTTGTTGTGCGGCCTCATGCTTCGCCTAGGCCTTATTAGGGGCCTCCTTTTTCATCTTCTAAGCCAGTTGTGACATCTTAAGCTTGGCCTCCTCCTTCTTTTTCTACGTAGTAGAATTGCTTCCTCCCACCACCAAGTATGTTGTAGAGTGCCACTCTACCGGCCATTGATCAAGTACTGCATTAATGGCGTCATCTATTTCCAAATAAGGCAATTCGTACCATTTCGGCCCAGGGTCCTTCTGTTTAGTCAATTTAACGTCTTAAATTTCTCTACATAAATATTCAATCTGGGTATCGTAAACTGATGAAGTGTGGTGCACCATATGTGCTTAGTTAACCTGTTTTCCTACTTTGTTGTTTTATAGTTTTTGTCTTGTTTTGGGGTTTTGTTCTTATTGATCTCCTAAAGTGTCTAATGCAAATGGAAATCCTATTCTAAGGTCTTAAGAATACTTTTAAAGGTCAAGTATGGATAGAGATTTCAAGACAAAGCTTATGTCCCTTATGGTAACTTCCAAAACTTAGCGCTTCAAAATATCTCAAAACGTGTTATTGATCAAATAAGTACTTGAAAAAAAGTGTAAATATGTAGCTACTTAAATCAAACAAAAGATGAAATATTGATCATGAAATCACTATCTCTAATGTTTATCTAAATACAGAAATAAAATTTAAGCTATTGCACTCAAACAAATCAAAAACTGCAAACTAATAAAAGTAAAATCAATTTACTTCATTCATAGTCCGATAGCTCACCAAGTAGTCTAAGCTATGGCTTTAGGAGATAACGTCAATGATATGAGCAGTTTGA